>JAJIBD010026347.1:20000-27500 GCA_021461705.1 Cryptotis parvus
TGTTCCATGGGACTATCCAAGGCTCAGAGAACATTGCTGGGAGTTGTATTTCCTACAGCAGGATCACAGTTGATGCCTGGATAGTAGCAATGAGGAGTTTAACATTTCTCTTTCAGCCCTTTTCCAGTTTTCATGTGACAGATAACCTGACATCTGGGATTGTACACAACACACCAGATATAACATAGTCTTACTAACATTGTTGTTCACTACACTCTTTTTGCTCTAGGATGGTATTGTTCTAAAGTCAATGTTATATTTCCTGTTCTATTCTTTATTTTACAAAAAAGAAAACTGTGTGGAGAGATTAACCTTTTTTTGAGTGTAATAGATGAATTCTCCCAAGAAAACATAGTTTAAAACTAGGCTGACATTGAACTGTGGTGAAACTGGTTTTCTGTCCCTCTCCCTCTGACTCATTTCACTTATCATGAAACTCTCCAAATCCATCCAGATATCAGCAAATTACATGACTTCATCTTTTTACACCTGAGTAGTATTCTACTGTGTTTATATACCATGACTTCTTTTATCCATCCAACCATTTGTTTTTGGAACCTAGGTTTTTTCTAGGTTTGCCCTCTTGTGTATATTGCTGCAATGAACACAGGAATGCAAATGGCTTTCCTCGGTGTGATTTTGGGCCTTTGGGTATATTTCAAGGAGTCGAATGACTGGGTCTTATGAAACTCAATTTGTAGTTTTTTGAGTGCTGAAAGGAGGTAAGGATATGCATAATAGCTTCTCAGTAACAGTAACTAAGACTCAGACTCTTTTGAGCTGGTCAGACTTCTAAAGTCGTGAAGGAAGTATAGTTTGTAGAAACAGCATAAGCCAGGGCTATACTTTCTGCTGAAGCTGAAAAGAATAAAATTGGAATGGAGTATTTTTCAGTTTTATATTGCTCCCTGTATCACACTGTATCACTGTCCTCCTGTAGATCATTGATTTGCTCGAGCAGGCACCAGTAACATCTCAATATGTCCTGTCACATGCGAGATAGCCCAAAGCATCATCCCACTCCAGGAACACAAAGAGCCTCAAACCATTCCATCAGGTCATGGGAATGAGCTCTATAATTGTTACTGGTATTGGCATGTCAAATAGGACATGGGTAGCTTGCCAGGCTCTGCCGTGCGAGTGGGATACTCTTTTAGTCACGTCAAAACTCGAGCATTTATTGATGTACCAATATACTCTATACCTTAATTTTCCTAATATACATCATACTTTAACCTAGTGGTAACCCACAATTAGCAAATCCAAGTCAGCCACGTGGCATCAGTTCAGCCACATTGCCACCAGTGGCTGTAAGCGAGCTTGAGGGGCGCATTCAGTCACCAGTACTCTCCCTCCCCGCAGCCCAGTCTCAAAGAAAACCCCTGTGGTTTCTGGTATCACAGACTTCTGGCATTGTTTGTTTAAGGGGGCGTGGGACTCAGAGGTCACTCCTGGCAGTTCTGGGGACTGTGTGGTACCAGATTGGAATCAGGGCTACAGGCAAGGTGGGCATCCTGGCCCCTGTACGGCCTTGGAGTCAAGTTACTCTGTGCTGTAAGTGTTCGGTGCTGGTGTCCCACGAGCCAGCCTGACACAAGTAGTGCCCCATCGCAGTGGGGCCCTGAGACTTCTGGGGGTCTGTGGCTACCAGGCCCCAAGAGTGGGTGTTATCAAGACTCACCGACACAGGCTGTGTGCCAGTCCCAGACTCACCCCCCTGTCCCCCTTCCCCACGAGGGCACGGTGCGCCTGGCAGCCCTGGGCCGGCTCTGCTGGTCTTTGGGGGAATTTTCTGACTCAGTGTGGGGACTCCTGGAGTGTGGCTGTGGCTTCCCCATTGCAGCGAGGGCTGCTCCGTACTGGCACTGCTGGCGTCAGTCACCCACCAACCCTTCCATCCTAGGACAGTGTGGGGTGTGAGGGCACAGACGCACGGATGCGGCTGCACTCTGGACAGGGCATCAGACATTGCTCCCTAGGAATCTTTTATTGTTGGAATTCACAAAGCTCATGTAGGAGCTTTTGATTTTTGCTGTACTGTATAATGGAAATATTTTTATATTATATTACATGATGACTGAACTCTGTACAAAGCTAGGTATAATCAATGTTATAGAATAGAACATGAGGGAAGGAGCAATAGTATAGAGAAAAGGGTGTTTGCCTTACATGAAGCTTACCCTGATCTGATCCCCAGCATCCCATATGGTCCCCTGACCACCACTGTATGACTGTCACTGTCTTCCCGTTCATCATCAATTTGCTCGAGCGGGCACCAGTAACATCTACATATGTCCTGCCTCATGCTAGTGTAGCATAAGGGCATCTGCCTGCTCCAGGAACATAAAGAGCCTCAAACCATTCCATCAGGTCATGGGAATGAGATCTATAATTGTTACTGGTATTTGGCATATCAAATACGACATGGGTAGCTTGCCAGGCTCTGCCGTGCAGGTGGCATACTCGTAGTCACCTCTGATCTCCAGCATTTATTGATGAACTGGGCTGCGCAAACGGCTGCACAAGCCGGGCTGTGATCAGCTCTTCTGCTGGATAGAGTTCTGATGAGAGGGAGTCTGGATGTGGAAAATGGCGGCCCCTCATGGAGTGCGGGGTCTTCTGGCTTCTTGCGAGGCTCTGCTGGGGTGGCGGGCCAGGGCTAGAACCTGCCATCCCTCCTGGATGCCTTGTGAGCGGTTGGGCTGGGCACAGGGGAGAGCCAGAGCAGCTCTGCCCCATGTCTGTGAGTCTCTGGATCAGCATACCTGGGCCAGACTTGAAAAAAAGACTGCTGCAGGGTGGGTCTCGATGAGCCGGGCAGGCTGTGATAGACTCTTCTGCTGGGTGGAGTTCTGATGAGAGGGAAGTGCGGATGTGGAAAATTGAGGCCCTCATGGAGTGGGCGGTTGTCTGGCTTCTTGTGAGGCTCTGCTGAGGTCACAGGCCAGGACTAGAAACCGCCATCCTTCTTGGACATCTCGTGAGCGGCTGGGCACAAGGAGAGCCCGTAGCAGCTCTGCCCCATGTCTTGTGTAGGAAGATCTTCCCATATTTTCTACTCAGACCACCACCAAGAGTAATTCCTGAATGCATAGTCAGGAATATCCATTGAGTATCACCAGGTGTGATTAAAAAAACTAGTGAGAAAGGCACATATCAAAATGCCTGTAAATTGCCAGAGTTGGCAGGGATATAGAAAGAAAACCCCACTCACTGTTGTTGGTAATATCATCTTGTTTCATCCTCTATGAAAAACAAAATGTATATTTCTCTTGAAAAGTTATAATAGAATTCCCATAAGCCCCAGCAACCTCACTTATTTGGTCTACTACTACCAAAACACAAAAATAATGAATCTTAACATATATGTATGTACATATGTATACTGAAGTGTTTAGTACAATAGCCTAGATATGGACACAGCCTAAACACCCGACTGAAAATCAAGAAGTTGTGGTACATTTATACAATGGAATCCTATGCATTTCTAGAAAAGATGAAATTATGCAATTGTATGTAACATTTTGGAACTATAGTGAGTAAAGTGAGTCATAAGGAAAAGGACATGTATAGAATGGTCTCTCTCCTACATGGGAAACAAAGATACTCAATACAGGAAAAACCGAAGGACAAAGGCAATAGAACTGGAGAATTGTTCCACATAACAGACTAAGTGTTTAGGTTGGAGAGACCTTTGGAACATAGGTGGAAGGAATCAGGCAAGTTGGTGGTAGATATGGTGTTCGAACAAAGGGTACATCAAACTATGCATTAAATCACCATTATTCTAAGTAACCATAATTCAATAAAGATGGGGTAGAGTGTAACCCTGCACATTGCTGAAAAGGATTTAAAATCAACTAGTACAGAGGAGTTTTGTGCTTTCTCAAAATATAACATAGTCTAGATCTACATCCCATAGCTTCCACCATGGGCCAGCTTCATAGCTTCACTACTAATCTCAGAAAAGATCAAATCAAGCAGATGAAATTCACAGCTACAAGCTTTTGGTTTAATAAACCTGGAGCATCCTCATGAGGGGCTGGTGAAGTCCCCACACTGCCAAAGTCTTGGCAGCCACACCCACCACCCACATTTCACAACTGTAGCCATACGAACAGGCCTACTTCATTACTTCACAACTAATCTTGAAAGAGACAACAAGCTGACAAAATCTCAAGTGCATCAGTTTTGGAGCTGAAAATTCAGTGTCTTCTCACTGAGAAACCTCCATGCTAACCCTCATACTTACAGAAGTTCCAGCATCCATACACATATTCCCATAGCTCCCACCATTAAACAGCCCAGCTTCAAGACTTTCTTGGAAGAGATGCAAGTCAAGCCAATGGAACTCATGGGTACACTGGTCTTGGGGCTAAAAGTTCTGGGGCTCCATCAGTGGGCAAGGGTGAAGTAGATGGAGTGCCCACCATGCTGAAGCCCTAGAACCCACACTCACACTACACAGCTGCTGTCTTGTGAACAGTCCAAATTCACTGCTTCATGGCCAATCTCAGAAGATATGCCAAACCAACGGAACTCCCAGGTACACAGATTCTGGAGCGTGCAACCACCTATATGTTTGACCCTTCCAAATTCTATAATATTAACATCCCAGTTGGAACACATAAAATTAATCAAGAAAGCAGCATAAAAGCAACTGAGCCCAATGAGTGCAAACAATAATACAGAAGGCTTAACAACAACAACAACAACAAAATTTTGAGCATGATATGCTAAACACTCATGTATCCTGAATTCAGTTTAAGAAGTCACACACTATGGGCCAAATTATCTTTGTATGTCCCTATTTGTTTTATTTTTCTATTTTAATTTCAATTAAGAGCTTGTTTGGAGGTTCTAGTATGGGAGCACAGCTACTTGTATACCCTTGACCGAAGACCAGTCCGTCTCTACTCGGGGAAGGCCGTCCTCTTTTACCAGCTTTGGGAGGGATGCACATGGAGAAGTGAGGGAGGAAGGGAATACCCGCCTAACCAGCCAGATAAGCCGAATCAACCCTGGTGATCAATGGGGTGACAGATGTCGCAGCCAGATCGTCCTCATATTCAACATCCAGACTCCCCACTCATCAGAGCTCCACCCAGCAGAAAAGCTGATCATAAGCTTGGCTCATGCAGCCACTTTGCGACTGCATGACTCATTAATAAGTGCGAGATGAGAGGCAACTAGAAGAATATCCCACCTTCACAGTAGAGCCTGGCAAGCTACCCATGTTGTATTTTATATGTCAAATACCAGTAACAATTATAGACCTCATTCCCCATGACCTGATGAAATGGTTTGAGGCTCTTTATGTTCCTGGAGCGAGCAGTTGCCATTGGGCTACACTAGCATGTGACAGAACTATGGAGACGTTATTGGTGCCCACTCGAGCAAACCGATGAACAACGGGAAGACAAGTGATACAAGTGAAGTGATTTTAATTTGAATTACATGACAGGTAGTATGAAATAATGTATGGAAAATAATTAGAATGAAGTTCTAGATGTGACTTGCAAGGGCGAGCAAGCTTCTTTTCAGAATCTATAATGGATACTGCAACTCCCTGATTCCTGGCTGCTCTCACAGGTGGGCATGGTTTTCTGAACACCAGTTAATCTTCCCCACTACTTCCCATAATATCCACAGATTGGCACTACATCCCATAAGATCCACAGATTGGCACGAAAATATAACCAGGACAGGCTGGTTAACCCAACTACATTAGGCTAATAGTCCATTACTTCAATCAACACTCCTCCAAAACTCACAAAAGTAACTGAGTACAAGAAACAATACAAACTCTGATCAAAAAGTAACAGTGATTCAGACAAAAGATCATATTCCCTGAATCAGTGCTAAAGGCTCCATACAAACAGGAGCACCAAATTAGAAGGGAATTCGGTGGGGAAAGAAGAGACCACCACCCACCAAGCTCCCCTACAGTCTCCATAGGGGTGATGAGGACGATGCTGGTAGTGTACTGGATAAAACATCTTCAGACTACCATAGGCACCATGAGGAAACAGCATAGAACCCACAACTAGGAGTGTATGAAGATAGGAGCCCTGAAGTCTCATTAAAAGACATTTAATTTAAATTACATTTAAATTACATTTAAAGACATCATTGCTAAAAACTTCCAGAAGTAGAAAATGCAAGTATCCTGAATCAAGAAGACCAAATGGTACCAACTAAAAGATATCTTATTAAAAAAGATAGCAAGACATATCATGATCAAAATGATAAACATCATAAATTGGGATACAATACTTTTAATTTCAATTACATGACAGGTTAGTATGAAATAATGTATGGAAAAGAATTAGAATAAAGTTCTAGATGTGACTTGGCAAGGGTCAGCAAGCTTCTGGCTATTTCAGACTCTATAATGGCAAGATCAACCAAAAAGAAATTACATACAAAGGAGCATCCCTTAGATTTACAACAGATCTGTTGAATAAAACCCTCAGGGCTGAGAACATGGTGGCATATAATTTAAAAAATCTAACAAAATGGAGGCTTCACCAAGAATGCATTACCCAGCTACACTCTCATTCAGATTAGAAGGAATGATACACAAATTTATGGATAAATAAAAGTTCAGAAACTTCATAGATTCATAACCAATCTTGAAAGAAAAGCACAAGGGGCTACTATAAGGCAAGATAAACCCCACAAACACAACAGTCCTCTAAAGAAAGGTGGCAAGAAATTCCATGACAATAATCTCTCTAAATGTGAATGGCCTAAATGTACCTATTAAAAGGCACAGGAAAATGGAAAATGGATTGAAATATAGAATCCAACATTTTGCTCCCTACAATAAATGTGAATACTCAGAGCAAACACAGACTCGAAGTCAAAGGCTGGAAAACAATACTTTAAATAAAAAAAAATTTCAAAAAAATCCAGAGTGACCATTCTAGTACTCGACAACATCAATTTTAGACTGAAAAAGGTCACAAGAGACAGGGTCAATTCTTAATAACCAAAGCATACAAACATCAGGAAGAAATTATACTCCTAAATTATATAATACGGGACCAGAAAGATACTGAAAATCACTGGTAATAGACTTCAAGGAAGATATTGGTAATAACACAACAGTAGTTGGAGTCTTCAATACTGCCTTGTCATCCCTTGATAGTAAAACAAAATCAATGAACTTCCTTGATGAAATACTAGCTTTGAAAGATGAAATGGAAGAGAGGGGACTAGTAGATAAACACAAAGTATTTCATTCTCAAAATGCCAAATATACATTATTCTCCAGGGCACAAGATGGACCACCTAGTGGGCCACAAAACATATCTCCACAAAATTAAAAGGATATAAGTTGTATCAACTATCTTTTCAAACCATGAGTATCTGAAAATAGAAGATAATCACACACAGAAAAGGAGAATCAAATCACACCTGGAAAATGAATAGCTTGATACTGAACAACCAGGAGTTAGAGAGGAAAAGAGGAAATCAAAAAGATTCCAGGATACA
>JAJIBD010026347.1:32500-77229 GCA_021461705.1 Cryptotis parvus
CTCCCAGCAATGTTCTCTGAGCCTTGGATAGTCCGGTGGAACACTTAAACTAGAAGAGTCTTCCCACAAGGGCCTCTGCCTTTTACACTATACTCACCATCCCCCAAAGGTGTGACTTCTGAGGCAGATGAGTTCCAAGAGAAACACTGTATATCTATTTCACTCTTCTCTTTGTTCTCCTGAAGGAACCTGCCTGACCTCATTGCATGCAGCCTATGCTTCCTCATTGAACCTGTAGTTCATTGCACAGAGAAGTTCAACCAATTCAATGGGAGGAAAAGAGGAGGGAAAGAATGTAGGTTTACTGGAAAGTGTCCATATATATCTATACCATCAGTGCAAGATTAATCCAATAACTGTGTGTGACTACTAATTTCTACATTTTATCCACTGGTTCCAAACTTGGAGAAAAGATGAAATAATGCCTCATCATTACCACTCATGTCTCAACTATCATATCAAAAAATATCACTAGATGTGCTGAAATAAGTTGTGACTTTACAAACAGGATTGACCTTAGTTTTCTTCTCTTTCTCAGTTCTGTCAGCTCTGTTGGGATTTCTGCCCCACCAACTACACTAGATCTCCCATTGCTAAAATGCCTGGGACTTACGCCACATGTCTTTTTAACTGCCTTTAGAGCTGAAACTCAGCTAACAATTATGCTTGGTGGGGAGGTGAAGAAAAGTGAAATCTATACCAAGACATAATTCTAAGCCATAGTTCCAACTTCCTCCTCCATAGTGTTTTTAACTGCTAACAACCAAAAAGAAATTTATGCAATTTTACATAGTCTTACACAATTACACCAATTTTATATTATTTTCCAATGATTTCCTCCTCACCCTTGTCCCAAGTGTTTTCCTCATTTTCAGAGATTGTAATACCCTATAATGCTACTCACTATATTCTAACACCATGTAGCATTCACAGTTTATCTGCTACTGGACTCTAAGCTGTGCAAAGGCAGGGCTGCTCTCACATTCATTACAGTTCTTTAAGATAGTGACTTGCAAAAGAGGACTTGATTCAAGTTTGTTCAATGAAGGAATTTTGCCTACTGTCCAAATCATTTAAAGAGCTCAGCATTACAGCTTTGTACTTTCATCCTGTGGGGAATTATTCTTTACCACCCAGAAATTGTGAATTACATTTCAGATGAAAGCTTTTGATTAAAACAGGCCTTGCTGGCAAAAGCACCTCATGTCACTAGCTGCTAGTGTTGCCAGGAAGTGAAAGGAAGTGAGCCAGGTCCCATCCAGCTTTCAGATTTCAATAAACATCAGAACTCATATGTTTTAAGATAGAAAAAAAAGCCTAAAAAGGATCTTAAACCATACTGAAGGAAAAGAGAACATATATTGCTTTTTTTGAGAGTTGGTATGGCAAACAAAATTTCTCAGCATCCTGATCAATTCTGAAATGGAAATGAGCTCCCTTCCATAGAAATTAATCATGTCAGTAATGCATTCACAATCCCAAGATTCTTCCCTTTTCTATTAGTGGTGGAGACAATACCAGTAATGCTAGTGATGGGGATCAAAGAGGTGGGGTCAGTAACAGCAACATTAGGATCCACCATGTAAGGCATTACTCTGGTGCCACATGTGAGGACCATGTGAGGTGTTACTCAGATGCCACAATATGTCAGTGTTTGGGATCAAACCCAGGGCCTTACACATACAAGGCATATGTTCTACCACTTAAGACACATTCCCATCTGAAGGTTCATCCATGCATGTGTAAACCGTGATTCAGTTCAAGTCAATAAAGTGAATCAGCCTTATTAAATGGTAGCTGGTGGAGATGGAGAGAAATACTCATTTCCTGGATCTGACTGTGATTTGTCTTTGAGGATCCACGAATATAAATTTAAGTGTTTGAAACCATTAACAGTCTTCGAGAACAAAACATTATCACATAGTTGTAGGAAGAACAGTAGAGACCAAGCTCAAGAAGAGGCAGAAGTAGAAAAGCATGGAAAATGGTGCAGACAAGGAGTTGATGTCAGGGGCACAGGAGGTATACCTGCTGAGAGAATTTCATATATTATTTTTGATCAACTTTCTAAATAAATTCACTTGATCACTTGATCACTTGACATCCCATTATTTGTTGATTTGCTCGAGCAGGCACCAGTAACATTTCCATTTGACCCTATCACATGCCAGTGTAGTCCAATGGTATCTACTTGCTTTAGGAATATGAAGAGCCTCAAACTGTTCGTTCAGGGCCTTGAAAGAAGTCTGACCATCTTGTGGGTGGGTGGCCACATGATTTAAATAAATTAAGTGTTGTTAATTCTTGCTGTTTTGCTTTATAATAAATATTTGCCAGAGCCTCTGGCCAGATTTTCCCTGAGTAACACACTAAAAATGGAGTATTTAGCTTTTATCCATAATAAGGAAGATGTGTCTGCTTTTACTCACTAGAGGAAAGAGGTAAAAACACTGAAATAGGAAACAAGCACACTTAGGAAAACAATACAGCTATAAAAACAGTCAGAGCTTCTGTGAAGATTTGACATCGTTCCAAAAAACACATGTTGTTCTATGGAATATGCCTGTCAGAAAACACAAAGCATATATGCAAACTTACTTGATTGAAAAATAGGACTGAGACAGACTCTCAGGTATATAAACAGCTCATCATTCAGAGAAGAGTTAAAAGTCTAACATACAGAAACTGACTCTGTCCCTGGCTGGGTTCAGCATAGCTCTGTTGGGGAGTTGCTGTCCCCAACAGTATCAGGACAGAAGTTCTCTTCTACCTCTGGGGCCGCTGGAGGAACATATGAAAGCTCACAAGTCCGGCTCAGTTCCAAAAAAGGCTTTTAATAGAACAAAAGCTCTACCACCACAATCCAATATAATGAAAGAACTCTAGCTCTGGTCAGAACTTAGACCATACAAGAGAACCCAAGTCTCCCATCCAAGATGATCCTACCAGAAAGGAGTCCTACCAAAAGAAGGGGGTGAGTGCCTTCAATTCAGTCCCCTTATATACACCAAAGTAATCCTAACTGTTGACAGGGAGGGTCCTGTCAACAAAGAACCCTAAACGCTTCTAGATAGAAGAATGTAGAAGGGTGGTGCCATACACTATTATAGGTATAAATAAAGAAGCATGCCAAAGAATAATCTCTTCTTCTGAGATTACCTCTTATGTAAAACACTGGAGGGGGCTGGTATAAAATAATACATCTTGATTTCATGGGCTTCATCTAATCTAAATGGAACCTGCAAGGTCCTTCTTATTTATTATCTGCACTAGGGTGATTCTGTGTATCTTGTTCTCCATATGCTTAAAGGGTCATACTCGCCTGCTTGAGGGCAAACTAGTATGATCCTTCCTATAATCTTAAATGATAGTCTCAACATAGCCAGGGTGGCAGTCTCCTGGTAAATTCTAACTGTCCCACACTGGGTGCCGTGGGTATAAAGAGGAGCTGTGCCCAATCTTGGTAACATAGAAGTCTTAGTAGATGTATAGTAAGTCAGAAGTTATTCAGAGTCAAGGTGACTTCTGTAACTGCCACACCCTCTATCAGTGTTTACATATAAGAGAGATCTCATTAAAATGAGCCTTGGTTTAAGAAGATGTAAATAGATTAAGCTGTGAGCAAAGATCCCAAGCTAGAGCTCCTAGGGCCAGCAGACACATGGGATGCTGTGGCCTCTCAGGCCAGGCACAGAGATTTAGGCCCCTCCCCTCATCCCTCCACCTCCAATGAACCAGTGGGTGTGGCTACAAGCTCCTGCAGCTGCCATAATAAGTAATGCCCGAGAAAAGACAATCCAGATGCACAGCAGCACAGGCTCCTCTCCACACTGAGCAGCCCATGCCCCAATGAGAGGGGGAAACTGGCTCTGTCCCTGATTGGCTATTCCCACAGCATGCGGCCACTTTGCAGCCACATGCCATGCTTAGATAACAACCAAGTTTACGGCCAGGTTCTTCCCAGGTCTTGTCTATATATACATTGTAATGATCATTGTAGTTGTAACAAACTCGGAGGGCTGAAGTGGAATGGGGAGTGGGTGGTGGGCTGTGGCCTTTGATGGTGGTAGGGGCACATTAGTGGTGGAGCTGGTGTTGAATACACAAAGAGATTTACATGATAAACCCTAAATGTCTGTAGGGCAAGTCACGATAGGTGAGAGAGAGAGAGAGAGAGAGAGAGGAAAAGAGCCTGCTATAGAGTATAGAGGCAGGCTGGAGGAAGGGTGGAGGGAATCTGGGGACAATTGTGGTGGTAATGAGCACTGGTGGAGGGACAGGTGCTTGAACACTGTATGACTGAAACCTAACCATGAACATCTTTTAATTGTATATCTCACAGTGGTATAATAAAGAAGTCTGATGTACAGCAAGGAATTTCCTTTGTTGAAACAAATGCCATTGAGGAAAACTGCTTAGCGAAGTGTAAAGTGTAATAAACCCCAAACCCTATCTCATTCCTCACACAGATGTCAATTCCAAAAGACAAAAGACCTCAATACCAGATCTGAATCCATAAATTAAGGAAAATGTAGGCATAATCTTCATTAAATTGAATCTAGAGATACCTTCTTTTTTTTTTTTGGGGGTCACACCCGGCAATGCTCAGGGGCTTCTCCTGGCTCTGCACTCAGGAATCACCCCTGTCGGTGCTCAGGGGGCCATATGGGATGCCGGAGATCAAACCCAGGCAGGCACTGGCCGGCCCCTGCAAGGCATATGCCCTGCCCGCTGGGCTATCGCTCTGGCCCCAAGAGATATCTTCAATAATTCGATGACATGACCAAGTAAATGGATGAAAAAGTAAATAAATTGAACTACATGAAATGAAGACGCTTTTACATCACAAACGATGAACAGAATTTAAAACACACGCCACAGACTGAGAGGAAAACATTCTCTCACCAATCATCTGACAAAAGTTAGTATGCATGATAAATAAATCATTCACAAACTTAAAAACAAACATGTAAACAACCTACCTCCTCCAAAAAAGGATGATGAAGAAGAGAGTAGTATATAGTTCTTTTAAAAGGACATATAGGTTACCAACAGGTATATAAGAAGAGTTTTCTTCATCACTTATCACAAATAAATGCCATAATTATTTATGACAATGAGATATGACTTCATGCCTGTGAGACTAAAATGTATCATGAAAAAGAATAGCAGTTCGAATGGCCAAAAGACATGAAAAAATGTTCATCATCATTAGTCATCAGAGAGATGCAAATCAAAACAACAATGAGATACCATCTCACACCACAGAGACTGGCACATATCCAAAAGAGCAAGAACAAGTGCTGGCGTGGATGCGGGAAAAGGGACTCTCATCCATTGTTGGTGGGAATGTCGACTGGTACAGCCTTTTTGGGAAACTGTATGTACATTCCTCCAAAGACTAGAAATTGAACTCCCATTTGACCCAGCCATAACACTCCTGGGAATATACCCTGGGAAGCCAAAATCATGCAGCGGAAACACCATCCCTACTTTTAAGTTCATAGCAGCATTATTCACAATAGCCAGAATCTGGAAACAACCAGAGTGCCCGAGAATGGATGACTGGATAAAGAAGCTATGGTACATCTACACAATGGAATACTATGCAGCTGTTAGGAAAAATAAAGTTATGAAATTTGCCTATAAATGGATGGACATGGAGAGGATCATGTTGAGTGAAATTAGCCAGAAGGAGAGAGATATAGAATGACTGCATTTATTTGCATGACTTAAATATACATATATACATATATATACATATTATGATACCAATATCCAAGTTCAGGTGAAAGGTGGATCAGGAGGTCTTGTCAAATGTGGAAATTACCACAAATGTGTTGGAGCAGAGGTTAAGTAAGGCAGAGAAGGAAACAGTGTCGAAAGTGCTATTACCACACAGAACTTAGCATTAAATACAGGCAAAAATGATAACCTTTATATATATTGTAATATATTACAATATATATTACAATATATATTATACAATATATATAATAATATATATTACAATCCACAATATGTAAGAGAAGGAAGAGAGAGAGAGAAAGAGTAAGAGAGAAAAGAGATAAAGAGCCTGCCATTGAGGCAGGCTGGGGAAGGGGGAGGGAATCAGGGACATTGGTGATGGGAAATCGGCACTGGTGGAGGGATGGGTGCTGGAACACTGTATGGCCAAGGCCCAAGCATGAACAGTTTTGTAATTGTTTGGTGGTATAATAAAATATATTTAAAAAATATAAACAATCAGTGCAGGTGTGTATGTGGGGGGAAAAGGAACCTCATCTACTGTAGGTGAGAACATCAACTAATTCAACATCTTTGAAAAAAAATATGGAGTCTTGTCATAAACTAAATATCGAGTTTTCATGTGACCCAGCAACCTCACTTCTTGACATCTGTTCCAAGACCCAAAAGTCCTATTCAGAAAAGACATTTGCACTCCTATATTCATTGCAGCACTAGTCACAATAGGCAAAAAATCTGAGAACAACTCAACTGCCCAAGAGTAGATGAATGAATAAATTGCGGTAAAGATAAATTGTGATATATATGTATATATTTGTGTATATATACATATATACATATATGTATATATACACATATATACATATACACACACACATATATATATATTTTTATCACCTCAAACCCCACCAGGAGTGATCCCTTAGCTCATAGCTAGGAATAAACTCAGTGGTCCCCCAAAAATAATAACAAATAAATTTAGTTATGGTTATATTCCTATTATTTTTTTCTATTGCAATCCAAAAGAAAATCCCCATCAAAATTTCTTGACTAGTAATAAGAATTGTAGAAGTTCAACCAGCAGGACTTAGAAAAGATAGGGTTTCTGTAAGGTGAAGTTAGGGTAATAAACCTCGAGTTGGGTGAATCCTGATATGGCAAAGCATACACCTCTCCACAGACTTCGGCTCTTGTCCGAGGAAGAAGCCACAGGACCCAGCTGCTGGCTAGGAAAGACTGTGGCATCCTTGATATTGCTGGGAGTTTGCCAGGATTCTAGGACATGGGCACTGATAATTTATTACACAGTCTACTGTGTAGGTTAGGGATAAAATGTCAGTGTTTCTATTTATTCTTATTTTCTATAATAAAAGTATTTCTTTTTATTAATTTTACCTTATGTATCAAATAGAATGTCCTATGTTGAACATATCATTCTAATTCAAGGATCAGCAAGACATTCTCCTCATTCTCCTCTTCTTTTTCTTACATTACTCCTTCCTTTTTAAATTTCTCAAAATGATTTGATATTTTACGAATATTTTATTTTAAAAATTATTTAGATTCTATAGTCTTTTTTTTTGCTTTTTTGAGTCACACCTGGAGATGCTCAGGGGTTACTCCTGGCTCTTCGCTCAGGAGTTACTCCTGGCAGTGCTCAGGGGACCATATGGGATGCCAGGGAATGGGCCACATGCAAGGCAAATGCCCTACCTGCTGTGCTACCACTCTGGCCCCCATTATAGTCTATTTTTGATTATTTACTTTTTAAGTTAGTAAGGATGAGCTAGAAAATGACACTTGTCTTACAAACAGATCATCCATAAACTATATAAAAATCACTAACAAACTTGAATCTTTGGAAATATGGTTCCTATAGACCCAGACTGGTGTTGAATGTGTCCCCTTTTAAAATGAGAAAATAACCTTCAGCTCCTTTACAATATAGAGTTTGGCATTTTACTAAATTTCATAGGGAGAAAATGTAATGAGTCAATAAACCCAATTTGGAGGCTGGTTATTGTCACATAAATTAATTTGCCTGCTAAATGATCAGATTCACATCCACCTTTTTCCCCACCATCTGCCTCACAACAAAGTTGGCATTATACTCCTTTGAGGATGGACTGTAAAAATGTCATTACTTAAAGGCTTATTATCCAGCAAGTCATGTTAAACTCCAATTTTTTCTTGCTTGCTGGCTGACCAAGTAAAGAACAGAGCTTGGGTTGTTTGTTTGTTTGTTTGTTTTTGTTTCCAAAAAAGCATATATCCCAGTGGTGTACTGCCAGACATTTTCTTTTTATTGGGCCATTGTCCAAAGGAGTCATGCTGCTGTGTGACCTTGGACTCTTGCTTGGCATTCTACTCCCATTTAGTGGGAAGATGGCAGGCCACATTTCCATTTTTTAACTTGTCTCTCCAAACACTTGTGATCTGTGAAATCTCTCCTGACTGTCACACTGAGTGAACCCATCCCATTTCTCTCTGCAATCAGGCACCTGGCAGGCTTTGCCAAACAGAATGCTGGTCAGGGAGGGGTGTATTGGAGCCAGGTTTTCGCTCTAGCCAAGTTCTAAATATGACCCTCATGGAATCCAAAGGCCAAGATAATCCTGACCGGGATCTTCAAACAATTCTTGTTTGATGGGAGAAAGGGAAATATGTTCAGTCAGAGAAAAAATTAACACACATGGTAACAACAAAATATTTTTAATATTTTAAAAGACTTTTAAAAGTTAAAATCCAGATCACAGATGATGCCTGTTTTTTTTTTTTCTTTCTTTTTTTCTTTTTTTTTTTTTTTTGCTTTTTTGGGTCAAACCCGGCAATGCTCAGGGGTTTCTCCTGGCTCTGCACTCAGGAATTACTCCTGGTGGTGCTTGGGGACCATATGGGATGCCGGGATTGAACCCGGCCGGCACGGGCTGGCCACGTGCAAGGCAAACACCCTACCCGCTGGGCTATCGCTCTGGCCCGATGCCTGTTTTTAAAAACTAAAGTGAAACATGCAATGAAAAGGTAAAGATCTTTGTCCCATTTTTGTTTTCTGCTTTTTCTTTTGTGTTCTTGTCTAGTAGGTGAGATAAGAATGTAAACATTAATCCTCCTGTCTTATAGGGTTGAAGCCTCTCTACTATAAGATGTGGATTTCTTGTCAAATTATTGAAATAATTTTGGAAATACATGCCATATAAATAATGTCACTTACTCAAGAAATAGTTGATAACTAAATCACTTGAGGAAAGAACAGGAGAGGCTCTATGTTGATCTCAGATTTTCACAAACATCATTGATCCACTAAAATTTACTGGGAGAATTTACCATCTGTTAAATATGCAAAAATAAAGGTAATATAGAGACATAGTCCATGTCTTAGAGCTCCTTGCTTGTCTTTACCAGGAAAATAAGATAAGTAAAATCAATTTTATTACAGTATGTGATTTAAGAAAATATTATATGAGGCAAAATGGGTTTGCTATGGCACGTGCTGCGTGACATGCCAGGTGCCCCCCAAGTTGAAACGCCCACATGCATAGAGCATAGAGCACCATTTTGAAATCTGCAGCAAGACCCAGGACTAGTCTCCAGAAGCACAGCTATGGAATGGACTACCTTGGGGATTGTGAAAGAAGCTGTTCTCAACTATTCCTTAAGGATTTTAGGACTTGTAGAGGCCCAACTGACCAGACCTAGAAAACTTTTAGACACTGTGATAATACAATTAGATATGAATTTTAGAAAGTTAAAATATTCTACCAATATCTTAGCAATTATATCAAGACCAGTGTAACGCTGAGAAGAACTGTTGGAAACTGTTGTGGATTCATCCAGACAGGACTATATGAGGATCAGAACAAGGCAGAAACTGACGTAGTGAAATGAAGGCTAGGTTTAAGGTAGTGGATTGAGTCCATTCATGGACTCAAATTCCTAAAAGCAATTTGTGTAAACAAACTGAAGAACAGATGTCGAAGATGTGGCTCAGATAAAAACAAATAAAGAGCTCACTATAATAATACAAAATGAAATTTCACTCTTGTAAAGTTTATAAATAAATTAGAGCAATGAAGGGCATTGATTTTTTTGTAGAAAAGTATAGAGTTCTCCCCTACCAAAAAAAAAAAAAAAAGAAAAACAGTGAGGGGAGACATGAGCAAGGTAAAACCAGCCTAAACATTTTGAAGTGAGCCCAAAAGAAAAATAAATGTTTAAATGTGTCAGTAGCAATTGAAGTAACCCAGAAGTCAGTCGGGAAGACTAGGGACAAGCACAGAGAATAAGGGTTACTCACATTTCTTTAAATATGCCTGAGCGGGGAGGAGCTATAGCACAGCGGGTAGGGCATTTGCCTCTATGCATCTCCAGAATCTCGGGTCCCCTAAGCACCTTCAGGAGTACTTCCTGAGGGAAGAGCCAGGAGTAACCCTGAGCATCGCCAGGTATGACCCAAAAAGCAAAAAAAAAAGGGACTTTAAATCAGCCTGAGCGCAAGAAAGAAAGGGAGTGAGATCTCAAGGGAGTGAGATGTGAGAAGACAGGTACGTCAGCTGTCACTTGACAGCTACTCTTGAATCCCTCATTGCTTCTTTCAAAATTCCTGCCGTATAAAGGAACTAGATCAATGGAGAATTCTTGTGTCTGTGGAAGATGTCCAGGACAGCTGTCAATGTCATTTCACCTTTCAGCAGTGTGAACTCATTTTGAATTCTGGGTCAAAGTTAATGATCAGTATCACATGGGAAATATATGATGAGACTCTTTTGGTATCAAATTTTGTTTTCTCTGAAAATTGCTAACTTTGTTTTCTGAATTTCTATAAACATGAAGTGATCCTCTACCTTTACACTCTCAAATTATAGAACTATTCTACTTAGATTTGAGAATAATTTTCATCTTTTCCCCATTTTTCAACAGAACGTAATACTGTATATCTATTTGGTCTTTTATACTACTATTAAATGATAATAAATATCTACTACAAAGATGTTGGTTGTATATCTAAATTTATGAATATTTTCATTTTACTTTTTCTCTCTAAAAGTTGTAATAGATAGACAACTGAATTAATAGAAATGTGTTATTAGAATTGAATTTGCATTCAGCAGTAATGATGGCCATGACCATAGTTCAAAGGGGTGAAGTACATGCTGTAAAATATTGATGTTTGACACCACATGGACCCCCAATAACCAATAAATGTAGCCCTGATGATCCCCAACACCAACAGCTAAATAGCTGTCAGGCCTCTAGCTCTGGGATCAATGTAACTGGACATATCCCTCAGATGCCTGAGCATTCCTAGAGAGCAAGTAAAATCTAGTAAAATATCAATAATACATTTAGTGTAAGATAAACATATACATGTGTAAACATGACATGCACACCTATACACAGATTATCAGTTTTCCAGACATAAAAGAGAATGCTTTAAATTTCTATTTTTCTTAGTGTCAGGATAGATATCACTTATCTTCCTGTTGTTCATCGATTTGCTCAGGCGGGTACCAGTAATGTCTCCATTTGTCCCTGTCACATGCAAGTGCAGCCCAATGGCATCTGCTTGCTCCAGGAACATGAAGAGCCTCAAACTATTCGTTCAGTTCTTGACGAAGAAGTCTGACCATCTCATAGGTGGGCAACCACGTGTTCTTTTGATGTCCAGTGGAATCCAGTTGGTAACAGCTCTAGTAATGGTTTGGACCGCACGTTTGGAAATCTGGTTTCCAGGGAGCCTCTGAGAGTCTTCTGGAGTCTTCCACACTGCTCTCTTTCTCCTGCATAGTTCAGGTTCATCTAGTAACTACAGAATGCAGCAGTTATGTGTACCTAGGTTGAGAAGCCAACATGATGAATGACCTAAAAACTTGAGCTGCGCAGGAGGAAGAGAGCGACATGTAATGCCTTCAACGGCATCGAAGAAATAGCTAAAAAGGACAAAGAGCCTCCAGCTCTGGGCACATCTCTTTGACTTCACCATTCTCCCTGCATTAACATACACCTCAGAGACTTGGGCCCTATGAAAGTAGGATGAGAATGCTATTTGGGTCTCCCAGAGAGAAATTGAAAGAGCTATGCCTCATTCAAGTGAGAGAAGGAATCCAGAGTTCTGACCTCCGTCACTATTCCAGAATCAAGGACACTGTCTCATTTGCCAAGGCATCGAAAATCAGATGGGCTGGACATGTAATGCGATTTAGAGACGACCGCTGGACTAGAGTCATTACAGACTGGATCCCACGGGATGCCAAAAGATCACGTGGCCGCCCACCTACAAGATGGTCAGACTTCCTTGTCAAGACCCTGAAGGAACGGTTTGAGGCTCTTCATATTCCTGAATCAACCAGATGCCATTGGGCTACATTGGCACGTGATAGGGTCCAATGGAAATGTTACTGGCACCTGCTCGAGCAAATCGATGAATAATGGGATTCAAGTGATCAAGTGATCAATTGAACAGCTCTAGTCCAGTGGCCATCCCTAAATAGCATTATGTGTCCTGTCCATCTGATTTTCATCATCTTGGCAAAAAAGACAGCATCCTTGATTCTTGATCGCCGATGAAGGTCAGAACTTCGGATTCCTTCTCTCACTTGAGTGAAGTGTGATACTCAAGCATGACTCTTTTGATTCATCTTTGGGCTACCCAAATAGCCTTGTCATCTTGTTTTTGAAGGGCCCAGATCTCTGAGGTGTATGTTAGTGCAAGAAGAGTGGTGGAGTTAAAAAATTGTGCCCAGAGTCAAAGGTTCTTAGTCTTCTTTACCACTTCCTTGATGCTCTTGAAGGTGTTCCACACTGCTCTCTTCTTCCTGCATAGTTCAGGTTCATCATGTTGAGTTTTTGACCTAGGTACACATAACTGCTGCATTCAGAGATGTTTGTTCCATTGAGAGCAAGTGGAGCATCAGGAAGTAGTCAATTTCTCATGAACATTGTCTTCTTGAAATTCAGCTGCAGTCCGACATTTCCACACTCACGGTTGAAGTCAGCCAGCATTCCTCGCTCTCGGCATTCCTCGCACAATCATAGAGGTGCTGAACCAGTTGATCATATTCCTAGTCGATGTTGTTAGTGAAGGAATCTTCCCATGTTGCCACAATAGTGCTTAAGAGCTCCCAGACGGTGGTTGTTCTGGGAGTTCTCTTCCTAAACTTTGCAGCCCTTTCTCCCTGAATTTTGCATGAAGGAGATGGTAGTCATATCCTGTCTAAAATTTTGGGACAACCGCAACATTAATCAGGCAAAACTGTAGATTGAATATGATGTGGTCAATTTCATTGTCTGCCAGGAGATTCCCATGTCCAATGTTTAGATTCAGCCTTCTGAAACCATGAGTTACCATGAATGGTTTTGGTCGACATGATGAACTCAGACAGCCTTTAACCCTGCTCATTCCATTGTAGGCCATGAATCCCAATGTGGATTTCTTCTGGCAACCTTCTACATGCTAACATCCCACAGGGAGCACACCAGATTAATGGGAATGTAACACAGAAGCCAACTAAGCGGGCCTAAAGTTACCAAAGAAGACTCATCTGACAACTGCTTAGTTAAACACTCAGACAAGTACTTCATGACCCCATGTGTTAATAAAATTTTCCTGCCAGCTTCTCCGGGGCAAGGAACTTTAGCAAACTGTGTCCACCATTCACTCCAAGTGAGGATGCTGCCCAGAGAGGAATAGAGGGAGGACCACACGTTTGGAAATCTGGTTTCCAGGGGAGCCTCTGGGAGTCTTCTGGAGTGTCCCAGAACCCATCTGTAGAGGTGTGGAGAGTTGATCCAGCACATTGGCGGTGGCACCTATGGTGACATCTACAAGGTCAGAACCTTTCCTGCCCCCTGTTCCTCCCAACCCCTCCACCAGTCCCCTCCTTCCTACTTTTAGATATATTATTATGTTTTAAATAACGTTGCATGGAAGAGCCTGGAAAGCTACTCATGACATATTTTATATGCCAAGAAACAGTAACAACTAAGGGGCTCATTCTGATTACCCTGGAAACAGCCCCCTAATATGGCAGCTGTAAAAAAGCTTAGCAAGGAGAGGCAGATACAATCTCAGGGCCAAACTAGGATACCAAAACGAAGAAGGACTAAAATTACTGCCTGTACAATCAACGCACATATGCTGGCATCTGAAGCATCCATCTGAAGCATTCATCTGAAGCATTGCACCTGATGGTGCAAGCACAGAAGATCAAGTACATAATTGGACTGACTGAGACGAGAAGGTATCAATTACATCATGCCATTTTTGATATTGGAGAACTGTTCCTTGGAACATGCGATAATAGAGGCATCAGTGGTGTCAGTGTCCTCGTCAATACGAACTTAACCATGAGCATTGATTCATTCGAGTGCCTAACAACCGAATTGGATGCTTACGCTTGAAAAGATGTGGCTTATTGCCAGCAATTTCTATCTTTGTCGTCTATGCACCAACGACATCCAACTATGATGAAGAAGAAATTGAAAAATTCTACATGGAACTGGAGAAGTCCTACAAAGACCACACCTACAAGATCATTGTCAGTGATTTTAATACTAAGATAGGTCCTAGAAAGATGCCAGGCCTTTCTGGAAAAAAATATGGACATTCCTCCAAAGACAAGAAATTGAGCTCCCTTTTACCCAGCCATACCAATCCTGGGAATATACCCTGGGAAGCCAAAAACACACAGCGGAAACACAATCCACACTTTTATGTTCATAGCAGCACTATTCACAATAGCCAGAACCTGGAAACAACCAGTATGCCCAAGAACTGATGACCGGATAAAGAATCTGTGGTACATCTACACAATGGAATACTATGCAGCTGTTAGGAAAAATGAAGTTATGAAATGTGCCTATAAATGGATGGACATGGAAAGGATCATGTTGAGTGAAATTAGTCAGAAGGAAAGAGAGAGACATAGAATGATTGCATTTATTTACATGACATAAATATATCAGGTGGTTTTACCAAAAGTGGAAATTACTGCAAACGTGAGGGAGTCAGAGATTAAGTAAGACAGAGAAGGGAACATGTGTGAATAAATGTCGAAAGGGCTGATACCAACATAGAACTGAACATTAAATACAGGCAAAAAAAATGCACATGATGGCTTCCAAGTGTATGTAGTGCAACCCACAATGTGTAGGAGAAGAAAGGGAGAGAGAGGGAGAGAGTAAAGAGATAAAGAACCTGCCATTTAGGCAGGCTATGGGGAGGAGGGAGGGAATTGGTGACATTGGTGGTGAGAAATGGACACTGGTGGAGGGCAGGGTGCTGGAACACTATGTGACCGAAACCTCCAAACATGAACAACATTGTAATTGTATATCTCACGGTGGTATAATAAAATGTTTAATTAAAAAAAAGGTCGCAAGGAAAGATATACTTGATATTTATTATTCAGAACCGTACCAGAAATTCTGAACTGCACTGTTTAAAGAAATTCCAACTCACTTTGCTAATAGGACTAAATAGCGGAAAAACTGCTTACCAAGAAACAAGTGTAATCCCCTGTTTGCAGCTGTTCTGATTTAAAATATGTAATGTTTCCAGGACCTAACAACCCTGATCATGTATATCTAAAATACTTTGTAAACACCTTTTTAACTATTCAACTACTACACATTTGAATGCATAAATAAAGCAGAAAAGAATGTTTGATGGAAAACAGTTATTGTTTTTGAAACACTAGCTTATTCTGAATGAAAAATCCATCATAAATGATGACCATCTTATGATGGTATTATTTTACAGTTAGAAAAACAAACATACGGACCCTTTGGGCCCTGCACTTCCAGGACCAACGGAAATCCCCCCACAGGTGTGTGTGTGACCTCTGCATCTCCACGGACCCAAGTTGCCCCAGGGAAGAGCGGAAACTCCATCAACGGGAACCAAGGCAAACTGCCTTGGTTTCACCAAGCGACCTTTGGGCCCTGCACTTCCGGGAACATCCCAAAACTCAAAACCGCACGGACACTAGCACGTTCGCGTGACCCTCTTACTAACTATCTTGCATGAGATACCAGTGAACCTTGTTCCTACATCCTTGCTACCCACCCAAACTCTGCAAACAGACCAGACACCTACTAACTGTACTATCTAGTCCCCCAAGACCCCATATTTGCAACCTACAATAGTCATAATGGTAAAGCAACGCAAAATTCCATCAAGCTCTGTGAGTGAAGTCACTAGTTCAGATGAGCCAAGCAATACCAATGAGTTGTATAACCTCTCTGATGAGGAATTTCGGAAAGAAAAGTTAAGAATTCATAAGGAATTCAAAGAAGCAATGGAATGCAAACTCAATAAAATACAAGAGGACATGATAGAAGAAGTGAGGAAAATGCAAATGGAAATGACAGTTATTAAAAATGAGGTAAGTGAAATGAAAAACACAGTGGAAAGCCAGCATAGCAGAATAATAGCTACTGAAGAAAGAATTAGTGATCTCAAGGACGAGTTCCAAAGATTCTCTACACAACACCAGAAGATAGAAAAAAGACTCACAATTACCGAACAGACAACAAGAGATAATCGGGATGGAGCCAGAAGAAACAACATATGGATCATCGGGGTCCCAGAAGGCCAAGAAGAAAACCCTGATGAAGAAGAAACTGTCAAAGCCATAATTGCTGAGAAGTTCCCAGAACTAAAGAACACTTGCCTCAAGATCCAGGAGGCCCGTAGGATACCAGCTAAAAGAAACCCCAACAAGAATACTCCAAGACACATCTTAATAAAAATGACAAAAACTATAGAAAGAGAAAGAATACTGAAAGCAGCAAAATCAAAGAAGGAAATCACATACAAAGGAACATCTCTAAGATTTACAGCAGACGTCTCTGATGAAACACTCCGAGCCCGAAAACAATGGTGGGATATTGTGAAAAGGCTCAATGAACTGCAGGCCTCACCAAGAATTCTTTACCCGGCCAGACTCACATTCAGAGATGAAGGAAAGATACACAACTTCATGGATAAGCAACAACTTAGGAACTTCATGGACTCAAAACCAACCTTAAAAGAAGGACTGAAAGGTCTACTATAATACGACCAAACCCATAAGCACAACAAGCACAAACAGAAAGATGGCACAAAATCCAATGACAATAATCTCTCTCAATGTCAATGGTCTAAATGCACCAATTAAGAGACACAGAGTAACAAAATGGATTAAAAACTTGAACCCAACATTCTGCTATCTACAAGAAACGCATCTGAATAATCAGAACAAACACAGACTCAAAGTCAAAGGTTGGAAGACCATTCTCCATGCAAACAACTCCTCAAAAAGGCTGGTGTGGCCATATTAGTATCAGATAATATAGACGTCAGGCTGAAAAAGGTTAGAAGGGACAATAAAGGCCATTTCTTATTACTTAAGGGGTATGTACACCAGGAAGAAATTACACTACTAAACATATATGCACCCAACGAGGGGCCAGCAAAATATATAAAACAACTGCTAAGAGACTCAAAGAAGACATTGACAGTAGCACAATAATAGTTGGAGACTTCAACACTGCTCTATCAACGATGGATAGATCAACAAGACTGAAACTCACCAAGGAAATATTGGCCCTCAAGGAAGAAATGGAAGAAAGAGAGCTAGTGGATATATCCAAAAGCTGAATACATATTTTTCTCTAGTGCACATGGAACGTTATCCAAGATAGACCACATGCTGAGCCACAAATCATACCTCAATCAAATAAAAGATAGAAATTGTGTCAGCTATCTTTTCAGACCATGATGCACTGAAAATGGAAGTTAACCGTACACAGAAACAGGGAGTCAAACCAAACACCTGGAAACTGAACAGCTCACTCCTGAACAACAAATGGGTCATAGAAGAAATCAAACAGGAAATCCAAAGATTTCTGGAAACAAAAAGAAAATGAAGACACCAACTATAAGAACTTGTGGGACACGACAAAAGCCATGTTAAGAGGGAAGTTTATAGCTCTGCAAGCATACATCAGGAAACAAGAAAGGGCCCACATAAATAACCTGACTACACAGCTGAAGACATTAGAAAAAGACCAACAAAAGGAGCCCAACCCAGGCAGAAAAAAGGAAATAATAAAACTTAGAGAGGAAATCAATGAGTTGGAAACCAAAAAAACAATCCAAAAGATTAATGAAACCAAGAGCTGGTATTTTGAAAAAATTAAACAAGATTGACAAACCATTGGCAAGACTTGTAAGGACAGGGAAAGAGAGAACCCAAGTAAACAGAATCAGAAATAAAAAGGGTGACATCACAACAGAAACCACAGAAATCCAAAAGATCATCAGAGATTACTTTGAGAGCCTGTATGCCGTGAAACATGAGAATCTAGAAGAAATGGATCAATTCCTGAAGTCCTATAACCTCCCACGGCTGAAACAAGAAGACCTCCAATACCTGAATAAGCCTATCACCACTGAGGAAATAGAAACAGTAATTAAAAGTCTGCCCAAACACAAAAGCCCAGGTCCAGACGGATTCACTAGTGAAATCTACCAAACCTTTAAGGAGGACCTACTGCCAGTCCTTTTCAAGCTCTTCCAGGAAATAGAAGAAACAGAAACATTCCCAAACAGCTTCTATGAGGCACATATCACCCTGATACCCAAAGCAGGGAGAGACAACACAAAGAAAGAAAACTATAGACCAATATCCCTTGATGAACACGGATGCTAAGATCTTCAACAAAATACTAGCAAACAGAATCCAAAGACTCATCAAGAAGATTATACATCATGACCAAGTAGGGTTCATCCCGGGAATGCAAGGATGGTTCAACATTCGCAAGTCAATCAACATAATACATCATATCAATAAAAAAAAAATATAGAAACCATATGATCCTATCAATAGACGCAGAGAAAGCATTTGACAAGATCAAGCACCCGTTCATGATTAAAACCCTCCAGAATATGGGAATTGAAGGGACTTTACTCAAGATAGTTACAGCCATCTAACAAAAGCCCACAGCGAGCATCATTCTCAATGGGGAAAAGTTGAAAGCCTTCCCCTGAGATCAGGGACAAGACAAGGTTGCCCACTCTCACCTCTTTTATTCAATATAGTACTGGAAGTACTTGCCATAGCAATCAGAGAAGAAAAGGACATCAAGGGCATCCAGATAGGCAAGGAAGAAGTCAAGCTATCATTATTTGCAGATGACATGATATTATACCTAGAGAACCCTAAACTCTCTACCAAAAATCTCCTAGAAACAATAGATGCATATAGTAGAGTGGCAGGATACAAAATCAACACCCAAAAATTCGGTGGCTTTCCTATATACAAATAACGAAAGAGAAGAAAGGGATATTAAGGAAACAATTCCATTCACAATTGTGCCACAGAAAATCAAATACCTAGGAATCAACCTACCCAAGTGTGTAAAGGACCTGTACAAAGAAAACTACAAGACATTGCTCCAAGAGATAAAAGAGGACACAAGGAAATGGAAACATATTCCCTGCTCATGGATGGGGAGAATCAGCATTGTCAAAATGGTAATACTCCCTAGAGCTCTGTACAGATTCAGTGCAGTCCCTATAAGGATACCCATGACATTCTTCAAAGAAATTGACCAAATACTCCTGAAATTTGTATGGAACAATAAACCCCCCAAGGATAGCTAAAGCAATCCTCGGGAAAAAGAAGATGGGAGGCATCACCTTTCCCAACTTCAAACTGTACTACAAGGCAGTAGTAATTAAAACAGCATGGAATTGGAATAAAAACAGACCTGTGGACCTATGGAATAGAATTTAGTATCCTGACACCCAACCTCAAACATATGATCATGTAATCTTTGATAAAGGTGCAATGAGTCTAAAATGGAGTAAGGAAAGCCTCTTCAACAAGTGGTGTTGGGAAAACTGGGCAGCGGCATGTAAAAAAATGAATTTGGACCTGTGTCTAACACCATGCACAAAAATTAGATCAAAATGGATTAGAGATCTCAATATCAGACTTGAATCCATAAAGTACATTGAAGAAAATATAGGAAAAACCTTCCACGACATTGAAACTAAAGGCATCTTCAAAGGTGAAACATCACTAACAAAGCAACTAGAAGAAAAGATAAACATATGGGACTACATGAGACTAAAAATCTTCTGCACCTCAAAAGAAACTGTGACTAAGATACAAAAGCAGTCCACAGAATGGAAAAGAATATTCACCCAATACCCATCTGATAAGGTGTTAATATCCAGGATATATCAGGCACTGGTAGAACTTTACAAGAAGAAAACAAACAACCCCATCAAAAAATGGGGAGAAGAAATGAACAGAAACTTCAGCAAGGAAGAAATTCGAATGGCAAAAAAAATATGAAAAAATGCTCATCATCACTAATCATCAGAAAGATGCAAATCAAAACAACAATGAGATACCACTTTACACCACAGAGACTGGCACATATTCAAAAGAGCAAGAACAACAAGTGCTGGCGTGGATGTGGGGAAAAAGGGGACACTCATCCATTGTTGGTGGGAATGCAGGCTGGTACAGCCTTTCTGGAAAAAAAATATGGACTTTCCTCCAAAGACTAGAAATTGAACTCCCATTTGACCCAGCCATACCACTCCTGGGAATCTACTCTGGGAAACCAAAAATTCGCAGCTGAAACACCATCCCTACTTTTATGTTCATAGCAGCATTATGGTTCATATTTTTATTTTATTGATATGATGTATTATGTTGATTGACTGCATTCACAATAGCCAGAATCTGGAAGCAACCAGAGTGCCCGAACATCAATGACTGGATAAAGAAGCTTTGGTACATCTACACAATGGAATTCTATGCAGATGTTAGGAAAAATGAAGTTATAAAATTTGCCTATAAATGGATGGACATGGAGAAGATTATGTTGGAGCTGAAATTAGCCAGAAGGAGAGAGACAGACACAGAATGACTGCATTTATCTGAATAACATAAATATATATGTACATATTAAGATACCAATATCCAAGGTCAAGTGAAACATATATCAGGAGGTCTTGTCAAAGGTGTAAATTATCACAAACGTGTGGGAGTCAGAGGCTAGGAAGAAGAATGGAACAGGGTGCTAACAATTGTCGAGGGTACTAATGCCAACCTAGAACTGAGCATTAAATAGAGGCAAAAAGTTACACATGACAACCCTTTAATGTATGTTCTGTAATCCATAGTCTGGAGGGGAAGGAAAAGAGAAAGAGATAGAAAGGGCAAGAAATAAAGAACCTGCCATGGAGCAGGGCTGGGGGAGGGGGAGGGAACCGGGGACGTTGGTGGTGGGAGATGGGCACTGGTGGCGGGATGGGTGCTGGAACACTGTATGACCAAAAACCCAAATATGAACTTTTTAATTGTATATCTTTGTAATTGTAAAAATAAAAAATTAAAAAAAAGAAAAACAAACATAGCTGTTCCCCACAATATTAACAATTCCAATGAATCTTTGAAAAGCTATATGACTTTTTCAAATAAATTATTAGTGTCTTAGTAGTTTAAAGACTAAAAACATTTGTAATGATCATTTATGCATATTTCTAAAGTTATTTTTATGACCATGGCAATAAAACCCTGGAGAATAAGACAACAAAAATTAGTAGCAACTAAAGGGTCTCATTCCTATGTCCCTGAAATAGCGC
This sequence comes from Cryptotis parvus, assembly GCA_021461705.1. Classification (NCBI taxonomy): domain Eukaryota; kingdom Metazoa; phylum Chordata; class Mammalia; order Eulipotyphla; family Soricidae; genus Cryptotis; species Cryptotis parvus. The sequence continues at coordinate 53,895 of JAJIBD010026347.1, forward strand.
CCAATATCAGGGCCAAACTAGGCTACCAAAAATTATATCATCTCTTTCCAGCCATATAATGATAATATGTGATACATGACAACTCAAGAGAAAATGACATAGCTCACTTAAAAGATTATCTGAAGTCAAGCAGCCTCCATAATATCATAAAATAAAGACAGTTGAATCACTTGTATCACTTGTCTTCCCATTGTTCATCAATTTGCTTGAGTGGACATCAGTAACATTTCCATATGTCCTGTTGCAAGCAAGTGTATCCCAAGGTCATCTTTTGCTCCAGGAAAAGGAAGAGCCTCAAACTATTCCTTAAGGACATGGGAATGAGTTCCATAATTGTTACTGATTTTTGGCATATCAAATAAAACACGAGTAGCTTGCCAGGCTCTGCTGTGAGGTGTTATATTCTCAGTAGAAGGCTCTCATCTTGAGCATTTACTGATGAAACTCAATGGGGAAAGATCAGGTTTTTCTCTTGGTGGAGCTCTAAGGAGCTGTGGAGTCTGGATGTTGAGAATGACTGCCCTATTGGTGTGGGGGGTTCCTTTGGCTTCTTGGTAGGCTCACTGGGATGACAGGCCATGGCTAGAACCTGCCTAGAACTGTATAGAGAGTATAAATGTGAAGATCCTGGGAAGGATCTGATCCTAATATCCAGTACCATCTAAGACAGTCTCGAGGCTGCTCTGCGACCTTGCGCCAATGGAGCTGTGGGTCTGGCGTGTCTCTCTTCTGGAGTTGGAAGTGGAGGTGGAGATATGGGAGGAGTGTCCCAAATACCGGCTCCAAGTCCGGCCAGCTTGGCCCCTCCCCTGCATGTGTAAGTGAACCCTTGAAGCTATGTTGGACTTGGCCAGGGGGCTGGCCGAGCCCCTTACCGCCACCGGAGTTCCACGGATTGCTTCCATGTGGGGCCTAGTGGCGCAGCTCTCAGAGAACAAATAGAGAACAAATACTAGAAGCATGAACTCACAGAAACTAAAACAGGGACCAGGGATGAACACAGATTCCATGATGCTCATTGACATAGCCCTCAAGATTCTAAGCTATAGTAGATTATACCTGAACACAAAGTCTGAAATGAGTTTTCCAGTAATATTCCTTGGTATCCATTGCTCTCATTGCAATTTGGAAAGTAACTACAATGTGCCCATTAGATGTGCTCAAAACCCTTCTCCACTCAACTTTCCTTGGCACTACAATTACCATGAGTTTCTGAGTACAGGGCAGATCAGATAATCTAGAGAAAGGTGAGATTTCTTCCCTGCTATGACAGTGGATCCATCCTTAGGGCCCATTTATTTTGCGTGTATGTGTGTGTGTGTGTGTGTTTCTCCAAGCTTGTTTTTTTATTTGTTTGTTTGTTTGGTATATACCTCAAACCATGCAGTTAAAATAACATGCTACCAAAAAGTTAAGATTTATGCTCTTATGTACAAAAGTTATAAATCTTCACCACATTAAAAGTACCTAAAACCCTCCACCACTGTTCTGATAAGTCATCTCTTTATTCCCCACCTCATCCCATTCCTTCTTTCCACAATACTTGTAAACCTCAGTTGTAGAGGCAAAGTCCAAATTCTATTATCATTAGAATAAGTCCATTATCTTGATTTGCTTCTGTGTAGTACCACAGGTGAGTGGACATAATGAACTCATATAGTCTCTCACCCTGTTTGTTCCATTCTAGGCCATGGTCCCAATCTGGAGTTCTTTGGCCAATCTTCTCAGTCCTATCTTGGCATTAAAACTTCTACAAGATCATGATCTTGTAGAAGTTGTGATCTTCTTTATAGAACTCCTCCAGTTCCATGTAGAATTTCTCAATTTCTTCTTCCTTGTATGTGGATGTTGGTGCATAGACAACAAACATAGAAATTGCTGGTAGTGGGTCACATCTCTTCAAGTGTAATCATCCTATCCGGTTTGCTAGCTAATCAAATGAATCAATGCTCATGGCCATGTTCGTGTTGACAAGGATACTGGCGCCCCTCTCGCCACTTGTTCCGAGAAACAGTTCTTCTCCAGTGTCAAAAATGTCCACCAAGACCATTCATGGTATGTCACAGTTCCAGAAGGCTGAATCAAAGCATTGGACATGGGAATCTCCTGGTGGACAGTGCCACAATGAAACTGACCACATCATATTCAATCGACAGTTTAGCCTGACCAATGTCGCTCTTGAGTCAAAATACCGAACAGGATAGGACCACCATCTCCTTCATGCAAAATTCTACTTCACACAATGGGAGAAAAGGCTGCAAAGTTTAAGAGGAGGACTCCCAGAATGACCACCAACTGGGAACTCTTTGGCACCATTGTGGCAACATGGGAAGATGTCATGATTGATGACAAGGATGAAGAAAACAACTGACTGGTTCAGCACCTTCATGATTGTGCAAAGAACACCAAGAGAGAGAAAGCCACAAAGGACGCCTGTCTTCAAAAAAAACTCTCGAGCTCATTTGTCAACATGGCAAGGAACGAGTCTCAGGCAATAAACGCTAATGTCCAAGCTTACAAAGCAGTTTAGAGAAGCCATAAAGGAAGACGTCAAAGAGAGAAGAGCAGAAATACTGGCCGATGCATCAAAAGCCAGGAAAAGTTTTGCAACGACTGCCTGTCCTTCGCCAACTATAAGACCAAGATGACTGCCCTCCAATGTCCTGATGGATTGATCACATCTTCCAGAAAGATAATGGAGAAGATTATCCATTACTTCTACTCAGATCTCTTTGATAGCCACGTCCACCTGCAAACATAACAAATTCTGCAGGATGGATATGTCGTTCCCACCGCTTCTCCCTTTTTGAAATCCAACATGCCATTTTGTTAATAAAGAAGTGAACAGCACCCAACCCAGACAAAGTCAGACCAAACACCTGAAGAATCGGCTGTTAGTACTCATGAATACACTAGCTCAGCTCTTCACATGCTGCCTGTCTGAATGCAAGATTCCCTCCCAATGGAAAACCAGCAGGACATTACTACTGTTCAAGAAGGGAGACATCCACGACATTGGCAACTATCGCCCCATCTGCCTATTGTCCATCATATACAAGCTGTTCACTCAGTCATCTTGAACAGGATTGGCAGGACATTAGATGAAGGACAACCATGAGAGAAAGCTGGCTTCTGAAAAGGATTCAGCACAATTGACCATATATACATGGTAACCAAGCTCATTGAGGTTTATAGGGAGTTCAAGATACCACTATGTCTCACATTCACTTATTTATAGAAAGTCTTTTGATTCTGTTGAAACTGAAGCAGTCATTGAAGTCCTAGCCAAACAGGGCATTCAAACCCAATACATCAAGATCCTTCATGAGCTGTTCTATGGATTCACCACCAGCATCTCACCATTCTACAAGGAAGTGATCATTGATGTCAAAAGAGGGGTCCAGCAGGGTGATACCATTTCACCGAAAACTCTTCAGCGCCACCCTCGAGAACACCATGTGACAATTAAAATGGTATCTAAAAGTGGTGTAATAAAATTTGGAAAAAGAAAAAAAAAGAAAATGGCTAGAAATGGGAGTGAAAATAGACAGTCAGCAACTACACCACCTCCGCTCGCTGATGATATCATTCTAATAACACCAAACATTAGCCAAGCAACACAAATGCTGGCTGACTTCGACCAAAAATGTGGAAAGATAGGTCTACAGCTGAATCTCAACAAAACAATGTTTATAAAAATTGAACTAGTTCCATAGGCCCCATTCATTCTCAATGGAACAAACATCTCTGAATGCAGCAGTTATGAGTACCTAGGTCGAGAACCTAAAATCTGAGCTGCGCAGGAGGAAGAGAGTGGCATGGAATGCCTTCAAAAACACTGAAGAAATAGCTGAAAAGACAAAGAAACTCCAGCTCTGGGCACATCTCTTTGACTCCACCGTTCTCCCTGAATTAACATACGCCTCAGAGATCTTGGCCCTAAGAAAGCAGGATGAGAATGCTATTCGGTCTCCCAAAGAGGAATCGAAAGAGCTATGCTTGGAATATCATGCCTCACTCAAGTGAGATAAGGAATCCAGAGTTCCGACCTCTGTCGACTATCCAGAGTCAGGGATGCTGTCTCATTTGCCAAGGCATTGGAAATCAGATGGGCTGGACATGTAATGTGATTTGGAGACAACCGTTGGACTAGAGCCGTTACCGACTGGACCCCAAGGGACATCAAAAGAGCACATGGCCGCCCTCCTACAAGATGGTCAAATTTCTTTGTCAAGACCCTGAATGAACAGTTTGAGGCTTTTCCTATTCCTGAAGCAATCAGATGTCATTGGGCTACACTGGCACATGATAGGGTCAAATGGAAACATTATTGGTGCCCTCTCAAGCAAATCGACGAATAACAGGATTTCAAGTTATCAAGTGATTTAGTGACCACAGGTGAGTATGATCTTCCAGGTTTGGGTTCTCTTTTTGATAATTTCACTTAACATGATGCCCTCAGGTTTCATTCAATTGGAACCAAAAGCAAGATTTCAGCGTTTCTTATATTGAAGTAATAAATTTTTTGTGTGTATACACAATAATTTCTTTGTCAGTCATATGTTATTGGGTACTTGGGTTATTTCCAGTCTTGGCTACTCTAAATAGTGCTGGAATAAAATTAGGAATTAAAATACACTTCAGAGATAATGTTTTAGTGTTCTGGAATATATACTAAGGACTGGAATAGTTGGATCATGTGTTATTTGTAATATTTTTAACTTTACATAATTGCTTCCTTTCATCTATTGATATGATCATATGACTTTTATCTTTTCTTTTGTTGATATGATGTGTTATACACATGGATTTGCATATATTGAATATCCTTGTATTTCTAAAATAAATTCCACTTGATCATGGTGTATGATTATTCTGATACGTTGTTGAATTCAGTTTCTTCAGACTTTGTTGATTATATTAGCATTGATATTCAATCAGGGATACTGATCTGCATGTATTTAGTAAGATCTCCATCTAATTTTGTCATTAGGATGCTTTGGCCTCAAATTAACTGTAAAGAAGGGATTCCAATACCTTTTATATTCTAGACGAGGTTGGGTAGTATATAAGATTAAGTATATAATATTTGGTTTAACTCACCAGTGAACCCTTCTGGACTTGGACTTGAACTTTTGTGTTTTGGGAAATTTTATTATTATTGTTACAGTTTTCTTGCTTTTGATTTGTATGCTCCTCCTGGTTACTTCCTGCAAAATGTTATGATTCTGAGATTTCATCTACTTCTTCTAGGTTCTCCAGTTTAGTGACAAAATTTTTCATAGTAACCTCTTATGATATCTATTTCTGAGATATCTACTGTAATTTTCCTTTGCACTCTGATTGATTTTATTATAATTTTCTCTATGTTTTATTCAAGTATCTAGACAAGGGTTTGCCAGTATTATTTACTCTTTTGATAAATGCTCCTGTTTTATCAGTGCTTTGTATTGTTTTCTTGCTTTCTATGGAGGAGAACTTGACTAGAGCTGTACTAAGGGCAGCATCACAAAATATACAGACCTGATCCTCAGAATTTCCAGGGGTGACTCTGGTCATTAGAAACTGAGACCCCTGGGGCTAGAGAAAGTTTAGTAGGTCGGTGCTGGTTTTGTATCCAGTGAACCTGGGTTCAGACCCCAGCCCCCCAGGTGGTCCTTTGACTCTCACCAGGAGTGAGCCCTGAACACATAGACAGGAATAAGCCCTTGCAGGTGAGTACTGCCAGGTGAGTCCTCAACAAAAAAAAAAAAATGAAAATAAACCTGAAACCTCCCCCTCCAAGTTATAGAATATTGCCTGAAAAATTTCACAGGCCTATAGACCTAGGTAATCTAGGCATTATTATCTCAGCAAGCATTTAAGGGCCTACATTCCATGATCTCTAGCATATAGCAAATGCTTTACTGTTCCATTAAACAATAATGTATAAGTCACCTCTCATATGGCAGTCTATCTTATGTCTGAGGAAACATCTTTTGAAAACCTGGAATTTAACAGAGGTGTTTCCAAACCTTATGCCAGGCTGAGTTTTCTGGGGTACCCTAGACGGTGCCCAAACACTCACCCAAACAGAGCCCCAGCTGCCAAAAACCTCCACCCTCCACAGTTGCCACCATGCTCCAAGCCAGACTCCACTTCTCACGTAAAGCCCTCATTCAGAAATTAATCTATTGGAAAACTCATGTCTGAGATTTTTGTGACTGAAATCTACAGGCTTTTATGGAGTCAGGGTTGGGCTATCTCCCGCCACTTTGCTGTTCTTCCAGAAGGCCTGGCAGTCAAACCCATGAACTGCCTCTGGCGCTAAACAATCACATTCACTAGCCATGATCTAGAGACTATCACTATCACTATCATTATCTTCCCGTTAATCATCTATTTGCTAGAGCGGGCACCAGTAATATCTCCATCTGTCCTGTTTCATGCTAGTAGAACCCAAAGGCATCCGCTTGCTCCAGGAACATAAAGAGCCTCAAACCATTATATTAGGTCACGGGAATGACCTAATATAAATGTTACTGGTATTTGGCATATCAAATACTACACGAGCAGCTTGCCAAGCTTGCCGTGTGGGTGGCATACTGTTGTAGTCACCTCTAAATAAAGCATTTATTGATGAAAGCGTTCTCGCTAGCGGCCGCTCTAGCGGGGCTGTGATAGTCTGGTCTGCTGGGTGGAGTTGTGATGAGAGAGAAGTCTGGATGTGGAAAATGGCGGGCCCCATGGAGTAGGGGAGGGTGGTCTGGCTTGTTGTGAGGCTCTGCTGGGGTGGCAGGCCATGGCTAGAACCCGCCATGCCTCCCGGTGCCTCACGAGCAGCTGTGCACAGGGAGAGCAAGTAGCAGCTCTGTCCCATGTCTGAGAGTCTCTGGTTCAGCATACCTTGGCTGGATTGGAAAAAAAATGATCTAGAGACCTATACATAAATTTCCAGAGAGATTAACATATTGCAGTGATACTACTGGAGCCTGCACCAGGCTGAACAACTCGAGCCTCGTTGAGCAGGGCAGGTGAACCCACCCAAACAGAGCCCTTGCAGCCAAAAACCTCCACACTCCACAATCAAATCACTGCCATGCTCAAGGCCAGGCTCCACTTCCCGAGAAGACCCTCATCCAGAAATTAATCTGTTGAAAAACTTAGGTACTAAAAAAAAACTCACATTAGAACTCTTAAAGGATTAAAAACATTGATGCTGAAAAATTATGCAAAAATGATACTGCAGAATGGAAGAAAATACATGCTAAAGTTTGCAAGTTATTTTTAAATTCTTTTATATATTCAAGTTCTAGGATTGCATTATAGTTAGTAATTAAAAAACAAAAGCTGGGGCTCAAAGATCTGAACACATGCTGTGCCCTCAGGAAATTTTGGTTCAATCAGTAGCTCTTGGTGCCGTAGGCATTGATGGACACCCCACAGCTCAGAGACTGGCTAACCCAAAGAAACCAGGTGAGATCCAAATTCTCCCTCAAAAAAATGTCTAAGGCCCTTCTCTCACTCTAAGAGTGGGTGGAGGGGAGTGAAGCTATCAGATGATAATCAGTGAGTGCAGTGGAGTAGGGAAATCATCAGGAAAACCTTGCTGGGAATATGGTGCCGATTAGATTCTGAAAGAAATCAGGGCAATGCTTGAGGCTCAGTGGTAAAGTGTATTCCTTGGGTACTTATATGATCGCTGTCTGAATTGAATCTCTGGCATCATAAGTAGAAGGAAGGAAATAAGGAACAATCAAACAAATATTGGGAAGAAAGTAGAAAAACAAGCAAGTACCCAAGTCCTTAAGGTGAGAATGTCTTGGGACATTTAAAGAACAAATTAAGGGGGCTGGAAGCAGAAGCACTGACAGATGATCAGATTGGTAACAAATCATGAAGGGAGCAGTAGATGACACACTCAGGGAGAATATTTTAGTCATAATAAGTGACTGGCTTTTACTCAAAGTGAGGACAGGGAAAGCTTGAGAGGGTTATTGCCTTGATATCTATCATTCCAGCTCAAAGCCCTATAGGGGTTGCTCAGGCTAAAGGCAGGAAAAAATAAATTAGTTTAAAGACAGTAGAAAATAAAATTAGATACTGTAAGGACTATTATTCATAATCATACTGTTTTCATTGATATTAACATTATTGCTTAAAAGAATATCTACATTTAGCATACACAAGAGTATGATAATAAATTGTAGCTTTTGAGGTAGTAGAAGTATTGATCATAATTTCTCTTAATAGGATTCCAGCTTATAGTGCAGGGTGATAAGACCAAGGCCACACTGCAATGCTTGTGGTCAGTGCTGGGCCAGGCTTAGAGCTACCATGTGAGTGTTATTCTATGGCCCTAACCTTACAAGCTTATTGTGGTAACCATTGTGCAATATATGCATATATGAAATTATTTCCTTACATTTCAAGCCTACACATTATTATATGGTAATCATATCTCAATAAAACTAAAAAAAGAAAATAAGTTAAAACATAAATGGATGAATGAATAAAAGGTTTCATCGATACTATCAGTTTGAATCCCATTTCCCATACAACTCTGACAACTTCCTTCAAAAAATTCTCCTTAAGAATCTCTTATGTGGGGTCTGGAGTGAGTTCAGAGGTTAAAGTGCTTGTCTGGCCTGAAAATGATCCTGGTGGATTCCCTGAGTACTACAAGGAATGATTCCTGGGCACAGAGTCAAGTAGCCCCATAGGCTACTTTGGTTATGGTCCAAAGACAAAAAAAAATACTTCTCTTTAGAATATATACCAATTTAAATGGAACATTGGGAATAGTGGGGATTATTTACAAATAAAATATACCAAGGAGCAATAGTACCTGCTGTGGACATCATCAATGTTCAGACAGATTTTAGCTAAAAGTTGGCAATTTTCTTGAATGAAATTGTCTGTGGACATTAAAATATTCTAGTAGGAAATTTCTTGAAAATTTCTTGAAATTGTCTATGGACATTAAAATATTCTAGCAGTAAGTTTTTTTCCAATAAATTTGTTTCTTAATAAATTCATGCTAAAACAGTAAGTACTTTAGAGAGTGCAGCAATATTTGAAAGCAATTTTTGTTTTTTCTCCTTTTTAATAAAATGTGCTCTCACAGCAAGGTTATAATTTAGTATCTAGTAATTTTATCACCGTCATTTTACAGATGAGAACATCAAGACTCAGGAGAACTGAAAAGAACATTCCCAGACAAATATGACCAATCTGTTATGACAAGCTTTCATTGCTGTGTAGTGGATTAGATTTTTTAAAAAACCTTGATATCATTTAAGATAATATCGAGATTAAAATTAAAAGATTAAGATTAAAAATTGGTTTTCCCAAATGTCTTAGGATACCAAACTTATAAAGAACAAGATAAAAAGTCAAAGGGAACTTAGTGCGACATCAATTTTCCATAATAGTTTGGAAACTGTAGAATTTAAGCCAACAATAATCTAGGGCAGCTCTGCAGACCTGAACATCTGGGTGCAGAGTCCGGGATGTATAAAGAATATCTCGTTAATCTAGAAAGTTACCATTGACTGCACAGATAAGAAGAGGTTAAGAAGGAAAATTCTGATTTGCGAATGTTGAACCATCCTTGTATTCCCAGGATGAATCCTATTGGTCAGAATCCAAAGACTCTCTTGGATTCTGTTTGCTAGTATTTTGTTGAAGATCTTAGCTTGTATTTTTTTGTAGTATTTTTTGTAGTATTTTTTGTAGTATCCTAGCTAGTATATTTTGCTAGTATTTTGTTGAAGATCTTCGCATCTGTGTTCATCAAGGAGATTAGTCTGTAATTTTCCTTCTTTGTGTTGTCTCTCCCTGCTTTGGGTATTAGGGTGACATGCGCCTCGTAAAAGCTGTTTAGGAGTGTTTCTGTTTCTTCTATTTCCTGGAAGAGCTTGAACAGGACTGGCAGTTAGTCCTCCTTAAAGGTTTGGTAGAATTCGCCAGTGAACCCATCTGGACCTGGGCTTTTGTGTTTGGGCAGACTTTTAATTACTGTTTCAATTTCCTCAATGGTGATAGGCTTATTTAGGTATTGGAGGTCTTCTTGTTTCAATCGTGGGAGGTTATAGGACTTCAGGAATTTATCCATTTCTTCTAGGTTCTCATGTTTTGTGGCATAGGTTCTCAAAGTAACCTCTGATGATCTTTTGGATTTCTGTTTTTTCTGTTGTGATGTCACCATTTTCATTTCTGATTCTGTTTATTTGGGTTCTCTCTTTCCCTGTCCTTACAAGTCTTGCCAGTGGCTTGTCGATCTTGTTTAATTTTTTCAAAGAACCAGCTCTTGGTTTCATTAATCTTTTGGATTGTGTTTTTGGTTTCCAGCTCGTTGATTTCCTTCCTAAGTTTCACTATTTCCTTCCTTCTGCCTGGGTTGGGCTTCCCTTGTTGGTCTTTTTTCTAATATTTTCAGCTGTGAGGTCAGGTTATTTATGTGGGCCCCTTTCTTCTTTCCTGATGAATGCTTGCAGAACTTTCCTCTTAACACAGCTTTTGCTGTGTCCCACAAGTTCTGATAGTTGGTATCTTCATTGTCATTTGTTTCTAGGAATCTTTGGATTTCCTGTTTGATTTCTTCTATGACCCATTTGTTGTTCAGCAGTGAGCTGTTTAGTTTCCAGGTGTTTGGTTTAGCTCCCTGCTTCTGTGCATGGTTAACTGCTATTTTCAGTGCATTGTGATCTGAAAAGATAGTCGACACAATTTCAGTCTTTTTATTTTGTTGAGGTATGCTTTGTGGCTCAGTATATGGTCTATCTTGGAGTATGTTCCATGTGCACTGGAAAAAAAATGTATTCAGCTTTTTGTGGGATGAAAAGTCCTGTATATATCAAACCAGCTCTCTTTCTTCCATTTCTTCCTTCAGGTCCAGTATTTCCCTGGTGAGTTTCAGCCTCGTCGATCTATCCATAGTTGAAAGGGCAGTGTTGAAGTCTCCGACTATTATTGTGCTACTGTTAATGTCTTCTTTGAGGTCTATTAATAGTCATTTTAAGTATTTTGCTGGCCCCTCGTTTGGCGCATATATGTTTAATAGTGTGATTTCTTCCTGGTATACATACCCTTTAATTATTAAGAAATGGCCTTCATTGTCTCTTTTAACCTTTTTTAGCCTGAAGTCTATATTGTCAGATACGAGTATGGCCACACCCGCCTTTTGGAGGGGCTGTTTGCATGGAGAATGGTCTTCCAGCCTTTGACTTTGAGTCTGTGTTTCCTCTGGTTATCCAGATGTGTTTCTTGTAGGCAGCAGAATGTTGGATTCAGTTTTTAATCCATTTTGCCACCCCTATGTCTCTTAATTGGTGCATTTAGACCATTGACGTTGAGAGAGATTATTGTCACTGGATTTTGTGCCATCTTTCTGTTTAAACTTGTTGTGGTTTTGGGTTGTCTTATTTTACAATAGACCCTTCAATCCTTCTTTTAGCGTTGGTTTTGAGTCTATGAATTTCCTGAGTTGTTGTTTATGCATGAAGTTGTGTATCTTTCCTTTGCATCTGAAAGTAAGTCTAGCTGGGTAAAGAATTCTTGGTGAGGCCTGCAGTTCATTCAGCCTTTTCACAATATCTCTCCATTGTTTTCGGGCTTGGAGTGTTTCATCTGAGAAGTCTGCTGTAAATCTCAGGGATGCTGTGATTTCCTTCTTTGATCTTGCTGCTTTCAGTATTCTATCTCTATCTATCGTTTTTGTCATTTTAATAAGGATGTGTCTTGGAGTATTCTTATTGGGGTTTCTTTTAGCTGGTATCCTTCAAACCTCCTGTATCTGGGAGCATGCTTTCTTCAGTTCAGGGAGCTTCTCAGCGATGATGGCTTTGACAGTTTCTTCTTCATCAGGGTTATATTCTTGCCCTTCTGGGACTCCAATGATGCGTATGTTGTTCCTTTTGGCTTCATCCCGATTTTCTCTGGTAGTCTGTTCATTGATTGTGAGTCTTTTTTTCCATTTTCTGGTGTTGTCTACAGAATCTCTGAACCTCGTCTTCGAGATCACTAATTCTTCAGTAGCTGTTACTCTGCTTTGGAGGCCTTCCCCTGTGTTTTTCAGTTCACTTACCTCATTTTTAATATCTGTCATTTCTGCTTGTACTTTGGTCTGAAATTTACTCAATTCTGCTCTCATGTCCTCCTGTATTGTATTGACTTTGTATTCTATTGTTTCTTTTATCTCTTTGTGCATCTTTAACAGTTGCTTCCGAAATTCCTTTTCAGAGAGGTTATATAGCTCATCGTTATTGCTTGACTCATCTGTATTGGTGACTTCAATCATAGGACTTGAAGGACTTCTGCGCTGCTTTACCATAATGAATATTGTAGGTTGAAAATGTGTATTCTGGGTGACTAGTCAATAGAGTTAGTAGGTGCCTGAATTACTTTGGAGCTAGGGACGTATAGCAAAGAGTGTAGGGGCCAATGCTCAGTGGTATCTCAGGTAGAAAGACAATACTTCACACAGACCTAGCTTCCCGCGCGGTTTTGAATTTTGGGGTGTCGGTGGGTGATTCCAGAGTCAGGGGTTTTGGGTGGGGGTAGTGCAGTGGAAGGTCCGAGGAAGCTGGGTGGGGTTTGGTCCCCTCCTCAAAGTGGGAGCCCTTTATCCTGGAGCGGAGTGGCTCGGGGGCTGCCCGCCACGGGAATGCACCTGGTGGGAAGAGCGTGGGGATTTGCTGGGCGCCTGGGCTGGACGGCGCCAGGTGGGGGGGGGTCCGACGGAGCTGGGCGGGGCTTGGTCCCTCCTCAAAGTGGGAGCCCTTTATCCTGGAGCGGAGTGGCTCAGGGGGGCTGCCTGCCATGGGAACGCACCTGGTGGGAAGAGGGCGGGGGATCTGCTGGAAATCATTTTTAAAAGTAAATCAAGAAAGTATAATTGAAGATTCTGGCTTATCTTCCTATTTAGAAGACAAATTGAAAGTCTGTAACCATAAAAATGACAAAGATATTTCCTCACTATTTTAGCTGCACATTATGCTATATCATAGTTTATCAATTTTATATTAGGAAAACATGCAGTAAATATTTTGTATTCTTTGTAAATTCTTCTATTTAAATTCTGCTTATATGTTCCATTATACATTGAATAAATATTTGAAATTTTATTGTGCTAGCTATGTGCTTAATACTAGATCACAAAGATGCAAGAATAAGTGATTCCTCATATAAATAATATATAGAGAAAAATACACCTTTTGGTTTCCTCTAAAGTAGCAATAACACTTGAGCTATTTGTAACTACTCTTATGCTTAGAGAAACTTGTATCTAGCTAGAGTCTAGAGCTATAAGTAGAAATTCTGGGATTCAGACCTGTGCTTCCAAAGTTTATACTGTTTTAGTAGACAGCACTTGCTTTCTCGGTGGTGCTAGTTATGTGCATAAGTGAATATGCTTTGACAAATGTAAAATATATAAAAAGTTATGGAACCACAAAATAATGCACATATTCTACATTAAGACACAGTGACATGGGGATTGTGCCTGGAAAAATTATGAAGCAATGAAATGGAAAACAAAGATATTTAATAAAAAATAGGGCCGGAGCGATAGCCCAGCGGGTAGGGCGTTGCCTTGCACGTGGCCGGCTCATGCCGGCCAGGGTTCGATCCCGGCATCCCATATGGTCCCCGAGCACCGCCAGGAGTAATTCCTGAGTGCAGAGCCAGGAGTAACCCCTGAGCATTGCCGGGTGTGACCCAAAAAATAAATAAATAAATAAATAAATAAAAATAAGTGTCAATTTTTAACAAAAAAGAGTACAAAGTCAAAAAGCACAGTTTCTTGTGAGGTGTTTGTCACTGTTTCAATTTTGTTCCTTTATATTACCTCTGTTTAGGATTTCCGCTTCCTGCTAGTTTACTTCTATAAAGTGATTTATTTCAAAAGTCTATACATTTCATCTTGGTTCTCCAGCTTGGTGACATTAAAATTTTAATAGTAATTTCTTATAATTTTAATTCTGAGTCAACTATTATAATTTATCTAAATTTACTCTTGATCCAGTTGATTTGGGTTTTCTTTCTTGTTCATGGTGAATTTAGCTAAGAGCTTATTTTCATCTTACTTATTCTTTCAAAGAAGCAGTTCATGATTTCTTTTGACCCTTTGTATTGTTTTCTTTTATTTCTATATCATTTATTTCTGCATTGATTTTTTAGTATTTTATTATACCACCGTGAGATATGCAATTATAAAGATGTGCATGATTGGGTTTCAGTCATACAGTGTTCCAGCACCCATCCCTCCACAGTGCCCTTTTCCCACCACCAATGTCCCCAAATTCCCTCCACCCCCACCCCCCAGCCTACCTCTATGGCAGGTTCTTTACCTCTTCTCTCTCTTCCTCTCTCTTTTTTCTCTCTCTCTTCCTTCTTTTACACATTGTGGCTTACAACACATACATTTAGGGGTTATGTATTGTTTCGGTACACCATTGCCCAGAGCTTCTGTATCTTGCCTGGAGTTGCCTTTTGCAGGCCACTTTGTATATAGGAGGAGAACAGTTTGAATGTGGCAGTATATCTTACCATGTATTCTATGTTAGGTGGTATAAATATTTTCTCTCATGCTACCACAACCATCGTGGGACTAGCTAGATCATTTATATTTACCTGGCCACGTTGGATCTCTAAGTAATTAGACCAGAATTAGAAATGCTGTTTGCCTCCAAGCAAGCACATGTGTCTCTCTAATAAATCTAAAGGCTAATACACAAAACAACCATGAAGTAAAGATGAGACTCTTGTGAAGGCTTGAGAAATATATACCTGGCTATGGAATATCCATTGGTACAGATGCATGCCTTTGTATTCTGAGATACAGTTCATCTCAGACGACCCTCCTCTACTTCACCTTGGGCAACATTAACATCTCAAAAGACCTAGATGAGGTCCTGGGAGAAGTTACCTGGGGGAATTGACCCCAACTTCTTCCTGGTGGTGTCAGTGGTCTGTGTTGTAGGGATATAAAAACTGTAGCCTGCTTTCTTCCTCGTTCTTTTACTCCTTTAGCCTTTCATCCTTTCCTGTCCATTCTCTTCCCTGTTGGGGCCTTAACACGTGGTAGAGGCCATACCACGTGGCCTAGGATTCTGAACCTACACTTGGCCAGGGCCCAGTTAGGAACCTAAGTCCCAGGTTTTCCTGTTGTGGGATTGTATACCAGAATCTGTGAGTGTAAAGCCTTTTAAAACTTTGCTGGATTCTCGCATCTTTCTCTGTCTGCTGGCTGCCAATCCCCTGAGGCAAAGGGGATTCCCTGACCCCCTGCTCCTGGATTTTTTAGAGTGCAATGTATGTCCCTTTGCCTATATTCAATGCCCAGTTCTAGGCTAGTATTATCATTTCCAATGATTATTAGCACACTGTTCCCTTCTCTGTCTTACCTAACCTCTGACTGCCACCCATTTGTGGTTGATATTCTGAGTGAAATTAGCCAGAAGGAAAAGGACAGATATAGAATGACTGCATTTATTTGCAGGATCTGCTTTAAGTTTTATCATTTCATTTCTCCTACTAAATTTGGAATCTATTTGTTCTTTTTCTAGTGTCTCCAGATTTGTGGTTGGTCATTTGTTAGAGCTTTTTCTTCTTTCCTGATGTATGCTTTATTGCAAAGAACTTTTCCCTTAGTGTTGCTTTTTCTGTGACCCATGGTTTCTGATTGTGTTCTTCATTCTATTCATGTCTAAGAAACTTTTCATATCTCCTTTGATTTTCTCATCAATCAGTATTTGTTTGGTAGTATGTTATTCAGTTTCCAAATGTTTCCATTTTATCCACTTTATTTTTTGTTATTGATTTCTACTTTTATGGCTTTGGAATCTGAGAAGATACTTGTCTAAGATTTACTTTGAACTTGCATTATGACCCAACATATGGACTATCCTGGAGTATGTTCAATGTGCCTCATAGTAGTTTGTGTATTTATGTTCTGAAGATATAAGGTTCTATATATGTCAATTAATCTCAGTTCTTCAAATTTTCCTTGTAAGTCTCTTGTTTCTTGTTTCCTTACTTATTTTTTATTCTGGTTAATATTTACACTAAGTAGAGTACGTAATTAAAGACTACCCAAAAACAAAAGACTGGATCCAAATAGGCTTGCTAGTGATTTCCTCCAAATCTTCAAAGAACAAATGCCATCAATATCATCCAAAACATAGAAAAAACATGAATAATTCCCAAATGTATCTATGAAATTAAGACAAAATTTATACATAGATGTTACTAAAAATAAAACTATACACTGATGTCCTGATTAACATTAATGCAAGAATTGTAAAAATAACCTTTCAACATCTGTATTAAAAACACAATTCCCAAAATAATGGAGAGAAATGAGGAGGAGGGGAAAAAGGAGGAGAAGAAGGAGAAAGAGGAGGAGAAGGAGAAGGAAAGGATGAGGAGGAGAAGGAAAAAAGAGGAGAAGTGGGTGAAGGAGAAGAAGGAGGAGGAGAAGGAGAAGAAGAAGAAGAAGAAGAAGAAGAAGAAGATGATGATGATGATTATGATGATGATGATGAAGAATATGGTGATGAAGGAAAAGGAGGAGGAGGAGAAGGAGAAGAATGAGAAGGAGGAGGCAAAGGAGGAGAGAGAGATGAGGAGGAGAAGGAGAAAGAGGACGAGGGAGGAGGAGGAGGATACAAAGAAGAAAAATAAGAAGAATATGTTGATTAAGGAGGAGGTGGAGAATAAGGAGAAGGAGGAGGATGAGGAGGAGGAGGAGAAGAAGAAGAAGAAGAAGAATATGGTGATGAAGGAGAAGGAGGGAGGAGGAGAATATGGTGATGAAGGAGAAGGAGGAGGAGGAGGAGGAGAGGGAAAAGAAGGAGGAGAAGGAGAAGGAGGAGAAGAAGGAGAATGAGGAGAGAGATGAAGAGGAGAAGGAGAAATGATACAAACCACTATACAGATTTAATTCAATCCCCCCATCAAAATCCCAATGTCATTCCTCAAAGAATTTGAAAAAAATACTAAAATTTGAATGGAAGCATAAAACTCAATGAATAATCAAAGCTATCACATATAGTTGTTAGTCCTTGGTACATCAATAACTTTGTACTTTGTACATAGTAACAGTATGTACTAGTAACAGGCAGCAATTTTTGTAGATCAATGCCAAAAATTTGAACATTATTGTAACTGTTTCACCTAAACTATAGTGAAATCCTATTTTTAAGATAGTCAAAGCATCCTAAAAAAAAAGAAAGTTTGGAATATAACATTTGCATCAAAATTGTACTATAGAGATAGAGTAAGGCAAAGATCATGGTACTGGAATTATACTATAGAGGTAGAGTAAGCCAAAGATCATGGTACAATTGGAACATATGTGAGACCCTTGTGATAAACCCTCAGATTTATTTATTTATTCATTTATTTTGCTTTTTGTGTCATTCTTGACAATGCTCAGGGGTTGCTACTGACTCTGCACTCAGGAATTACTCCTGGCAGTGCCCGGGGCAATATATGGGATGTCAGGGATTGAACCCAGGTCGGCCACATGCAAAGCAAATGCCCGACCCACTGGACTATCACTCCAGCACCAAACCCTCAGATTCAAGAAGAGCTAATCTATGCCAAAAGAATTAGGTGCATGAAATGGAATAAGGAGAGCCTCTTTGACAAATGATGTTGGGGGAACTGACTAGCCACTTACAAAACAACAACTACAAAGGATCATATCTCACACTAGATATAAAACTTATCCAAAATGTATTAAAGATCTACGTATTAGGCCAGAAAATATGAAATACACAAAGGCAAACATACACAGATCTCTCCAGGATTTGGATATCAAAAGGACTTCTGTTTCCATTGAACTAATTCCACTGGAAAAACTAATGAAAAAAAAAATAGCACTTGACACTACACAAAATAGAAAAAATTTCTGCGTTTGAAAAGAAACTCATGCTAAAATCAAAAGACACCCAACTTATTGGGAGAAGATATTTGCATATAGTACTTCAGATCTCACCATTCTACAAGGAAATTATAATTGATGTCAAAAGAGGGGTTCAGCGGGGTGGTACCATTTCACCGAAAATTCTTCAGCACCACCCTAGAGAACATCATACAAAAAATTAAAATGGGAAAAATGCGAGTGAATATAGATGGTTGGCAACTACACCACCTCTGCTTCGCTGATGACATTGTTCTAATAACACCAAATATTAGCCAAGAGGCACAAATGCTGGCTGACTTCGACCAAGAATGCGGAAGGATAGGTCTACAGCTGAATCCCAACAAAACAATATTCATGAAAAATGAACTAGTTCTAGGGGCCCCATTCACTCTCAATGGAACAAACATCTCTGAGTGCAGCAGTTATGTGTACCTAGGTCAAGAACTCAACATGATGAATGATCTAAACCCTGAGCTGCACGGGAGGAAGAGAGTGGCATGGAATGCCTTCAAGAGCATCGAAGAAATAGCTAAAAGGACAAAGAAACTCCGGCTCCGGGCACATCTCTTTGACTCCACCATTCTCCCTGCATTAACATATGCCTCAGAGACCTGGGCCCTATGAAAGCAGTATGAGAATGCTATTTGGGTCTCCCAAAGAGGAATCAAAAGAGCTACGCTTGGAATATCACACCTCTCAAGTGAGAGAAGGAATCTGGAGTTCTGACCTCTGTCGACATTCCAGAGTCAGAGACCCTGTCTTGTTTGAACCGTTGAAAATCAGATGGGCTGGACATGTAATGTGATTTGGAGATGACCGCTGGACTAGAGCTGTTACCGACTGGATCCCACGAGATGTCAAAAGATCATGTGGCCACCCCCCTACAAGATGGTCAGACTTCTTCGTCAAGACCCTGAACAAATGATTTGAGGCTCTTCGTAGTCCTGAAGCAACCAGGTGCCATTGGGCTACACTGGCACGTGATAGGGTCAATTGGAAATGTTACTGGTACCCGCTCGAACAAATCGATGAATAACAGGATGTCAAGTGATCAAGTGATCAAGTACTTCAGATAAAGGATAACATCCAAAAATCTATAAAGCACTCACAGAGCTCAGTAACAACAAAACAATAATAACCTCATCAGACAACAGGGAGAAGATATGATTAGACCATGAAGAAGACATATGCATCGCTAATAAGCATATTAAAAAGTAATTATTATCACTCAATTTGGGAACACAAAAGAAAAAGACAATGGTCATCATCACAGAATAAGAATGACATATACCAACAAAACTACTCCATCATCAACAAGTGATGGTGGAGATTGGTGAAAAAAGAAAACCTTATTCTCTTCTGATAAGAATGTTACCTGGTCCTGTCTCTATGGCAAAGAATACAAATATATTTCCAAATAAAAACTAAAAAAAAGTAGAAACTGGGCTCCCATTTGACCTAACTATACAACCTCTTGGTATTTATTCCCCTAACATTAATTTGAAGAAATAAATGAAATAAATTCATGGCTGTGAATGTGCCAGATTTCCCCCCACTCCATGAGGACCTCCATTTTCCACATCCGGACTTCCTCCTCTTCAGAACTCCACCCAGCAGACCAGCCTATCACAGCCCGGTTCATCGAGATCCACCCTGCTGCAGTCTTTTTTAATCCGGCCCAGACTTCCCCCTCATCAGAACTCCACCCAGCAGACCAGCCTATCACAGCCCAGCTCATTGAGATTCACCCTGCTGCAGTCTTTTTTAATCCGGCCCAGGTATGCTGATCCAGAGACAGACATGGGGCAGAGCTGCTACTGGCTCTCACTGTGCCCAGCCGCTCATGAGGTGCCCAGGAGGGATGGCAGGTTCTAGCCCTGGCCCGTCACCCCAGCAGAGCCTCACAAGCCAGACGCCCCCCCCCCCTCCATGAGGACCTCCATTTTCCACATCTGGACTTCCCCCTCATCAGAACTCCACCCAGCAGACCAGCCTGTCACAGCCCGGCTTGCACGGCCGCAACAGCCGCGTGGTTCATCAATAAATGCTGGATTTTGAGATGACTACAAGAATATGCTACCTGGACGGCAGAGCCTGGCAAGCTACCCGTGTTGTATTTGATATGCCAAATACCAGTAACAATTATAGACCTCATTCCCATGACCTGATGGAATGGTTTGAGGCTTTTTATGTTCCTGGAGCAAGCAGGTGCCCTTGGGCTCTACTTGCATGAGACAGGTCATATGGAGATGTTACTGGTGCCCGCTCGAGCAAATTGACGATGAACGGGAAGACAGTGATACAGTGAAATTCATGGCAGCACTCAGTATGATGTCCACAATCTGGAAGCAACCTGAATGTCTAATAACAGAAAAAAGACATTGTGCTGCACAATGAAATAATTTGAAGATAAAGAAATTGTGGTACACAATGAAATAATATACAACCACTAGGAAAAATGAAGTCATGCAGTTTATGGAACTTTGGTGGAACTAAATGGTCTCATTTTGAATAAAACAAGTCAGAGGGAGAACAAATACAGGATGACCTCATTCATCTGTAATATACAGAGAAACAAATCAAGGACATGGAAAATATAAATCAGTAATTAACCTTAGGTACTCTAATACACATCTGAGAGTGCTAGGTTAGAGGGTATTGGGAAGGGGTGCTAATATACTGCTGGAAAGTAACGCAGAAACATTAAAGGAGGATCTCAAGCACTTGGGTGGTATTAAGGGAAGTAACTCACAGACATGGGGCAGAGCTGCTACTTGCTCTCCCTGTGCCCAGCCACTCACGAGGGGCCCAGGAGGGATGGCGGGTTCTAGCCCTGGCTCGCCACCCCAGCAGAGCCTTGCAACAAGCCAGACAACCCCCACTCCATGAGGGCCTCCATTTTCCACATCCTGACTTCTCTCTCGTCAGAACTCTACCCAGCAGACCAGCCTGCTATGCGGTTCATCAATAAATGCTGGACTTAGAGATGAGTATGAGATGACTTAGAGATGAGTATGAGTACAAGAGTATGCTACCTTCACGGCAGAGCCTGGCAAGCTACCCGTGTTGTATTTGATATGCCAAATACCATTAACTATTATAGACCTCATTCCGGAATAGATTGAGGCTCTTTATGTTCCTGGAGCAAGCAGATGCCCTTGGGCTCTACTAGCATGAGACAGTAACATATGGAGATGTCACTGGGGCCCGCTCGAAAGCAAATTGATGATGAAGCGGGAAGACAGTGATACAGTGATATAGTGAACAGTACACCAAAACTGCAACCATCGGCCATTGGGGACTATAGTTGGAGGGAAGAGACATTGGGTCAGAGGGGGCACGGGATAGATGCAGGTGCTGACACTTCGGAGCCAGGGGTGGACAGTAACTTTGATATTGATGCCAAAAAATTTGAACACTATTGTAACTCCTTTTCCTAAATTATAATAAAGGTTTTTGAAAATAGTTATTATGAATGAAACAGATAAAATGCACAGTAGCCCTGGATGATGAAGAGCCCATGGTTGGATATCTAGCCAAAGGGGTACCTGAGGATGATGCTGGAAAGCCCACAGAGCCAATCACAAAAGAGCCAAAGTAAGCAAAGTTAGTTAGGTATTCCTCACTTGCTAGTCTGTCTGACAGGGAAAGATAGAGTTGTGCTCTATGAATGCCAGTTCATGGCCATATAGAAGGAAAGAAGCAGTGTGAAGAGAAATGGAGAGCACAGCAAGTGCTGGGATGGACCAGCAGGAGATTGCCAGAGGACATAGTGGGCTGAGAGAGTGCAAGCAGAGACGGTGCAGATAAAAAACAGTGCAGGCAGAGAGACAGTGTGGGCAGAAAGACAGCGTGGGCAGAGAGCCTGTATGGGCAGAGACAGTACAGGCTGAGAGACAGTGTGGACTGAAAGACAGTGTGGGCAGAGAAACAGTGTGAACAGAGAGACCGTGCAGGCAGAGAGACAGTGCAGGCTAAGAGACTTGTGGGCTGAGAGACAGTATGGGCTGAGAGACAGCGTGGACAGAGAGTCTGTGTGGGCAGAGAGACAGTGCGGGCTGAGAGTGTGGGCAGAGAGAGTGTGGGCTGAGAGACAGTGCAGGCAGAGAGACACTGAACAGAGAGACAGTGTGGGCAGAGAGACAGTGCAGGAAGAGAGACAGTGTTGCCTGAGAGACTTGTGGGCTGAGAGACAGTATGGGCAGAGAGACAGTGCAGGCAGAGAGACAGTGCTGGCTGAGAGACTTGTGGACTGAGAGACAGTGTGGGCTGAGAGACAGTGAGGGCTGAGAGACAGTGAGGGCTGAGAGACAGTGTGGGCTGAGAGACAGTGTGGGCTGAGAGACAGTGAGGGCAAAGAGACAGAGTGGGCTGAGAGACAGTGAGGGCTGAGAGACAGTGTGGGCTGAGAGACAGTGTGGGCTGAGAGACAGTGTGGGCTGAGAGACAGTGAGGGCTGAGAGACAGTGTGGGCTGAGAGACAGTGAGGGCTGAGAGACAGTGTGGGCTGAGAGACAGTGAGGGCTGAGAGACAGTGTGGGCTGAGAGACAGTGAGGGTTGAGAGACAGTGAGGGTTGAGAAACAGTGAGGGTTGAGAGACAGTGTGGGCTGAGAGACAGTGAGGGCTGAGAGACAGTGTGGGCTGAGAGACAGTGAGGGCTGAGAGACAGTGAGGGCTGAGAGACAGTGTGGGCTGAGAGACAGTGAGGGCTGAGAGACAGTGTGGGCTGAGAGACAGTGAGGGCTGAGAGACAGTGTGGGCTGAGAGACAGTGAGGGCTGAGAGACAGTGTGAGCTGAGAGACAGTGAGGGCTGAGAGACAGTGTGGGCTGAGAGACAGTGTGGGCTGAGAGACAGTGTGGGCTGAGAGACCAGTGAGGGCTGAAAGACAGTGTGGGCTGAGAGACAGTGAGGGCTGAGAGACAGTGTGGGCTGAGAGACAGTGTGGGCTGAGAGACAGTGAGGGCTGAGAGACAGTGTGGGCTGAGAGACAGTGAGGGCTGAGAGACAGTGAGGGTTGAGAGACAGTGAGGGTTGAGAGACAGTGTGGGCTGAGACAGTGTGGGCTGAGAGACAGTGAGGGCTGAGAGACAGTGTGGGCTGAGAGACAGTGTGGGCTGAGAGACAGTGAGGGCTGAGAGACAGTGTGGGCTGAGAGACAATGTGGGCTGAGAGACAGTGTGAGCTGAGAGACAGTGAGGGCTGAGAGACAGTGTGGGCTGAGAGACAGTGTGGGCTGAGAGACAGTGTGGGCTGAGAGACAGTGAGGGCTGAGAGACAGTGTGAGCTGAGAGACAGTGTGGGCTGAGAGACAGTGTGAGCTGAGAGACAGTGAGGGCTGAGAGACAGTGTGGGCTGAGAAACAGTGTGGGCTGAGAGACAGTGTGGGCTGAGAGACAGTGAGGGCTGAGAGACAGTGAGGA
>JAJIBD010026348.1:0-149512 GCA_021461705.1 Cryptotis parvus
GAAAACTAGATATAGAAGCACCATTTAATTTAGAGATGGATTTTTTTTCCCATAAAGAACCTAGTCAGAGGCAACTTTAGAGTTTCAAGAATTTTTTCAGAATTAGCAATCAAATTTGAAGGAATAAGTTAGATATAGCACCAGGAACTTTGTCTTGAAGCTGTTCGATTTAAAGCATGTACAGTGTTTTAAAGTGACTGGCGTTAAGTTTGGGTTGTTTTAGGTAAGAAATCCTTAATTCCGTAGCTACTTCTGGGGTGCTGTCACTCAATTAAAAACATGTTTTTAAAGCAGTTTAAGGAAGTATTAGATTAGAGTAAATAATAGTGATTTCTTATTCAAAAACAGAGAAAGGTGTCATTTCCACACCCAAGTTTACAACATATACAAATAGATGCCATTTAAGATATAGTTCATTTTTTAAGAGTAATAAACAAATACACTTGGGAACCCAACATTATAGCTAGTTCCATGACTTTTAGCGGCTTTTTGGGGCCACATCTGGCTGTCATAGTGATTATTCATGGCTCTGTGTTCAGGAATCAATCCTGGTGGTGCTCTAGGAACCATATGTGGTGCTAAGGATGGAACCAAGGTTACCAGCATGGATGGGAAGTCCAATTAACTTTTTAATAGAGGTTATTCCTTATGGTGCTCAGTCTCTAGTACCTGGGTAGAGTGGAGGTGCTGCAACTGGGCACACTAATGGCAGTGCACAGTATACCATTAGGGGTAAAAATCAGACTCAGACAACTTGTGTTGACCTTCCACGTCTCATGGCTTTTGACTTTTTATATTTCTGTAATTCACTTGATAGAAATAAGTTTATAGCATGACTATAATATACACATGTACATGTATGCACATATGCATACATGCATACATCTACGTATATTTTTATAATATACACATGCACATGTATGCATATATGCATACATGCATACATATTTTGTCCGTGTATGTGCATATATGCATACATGTACATGTACACAGACAAAAATGAAACCGATTTCTCATAAAATATTACTCATTACTATTTTTGTTGTACTCCAACATTTGTGGCTCATGGGGCATCTTTATCCAGTTTGTAAAATGTCTGGTCTGTTGTGTCATCAGTCAAATATGCACAAGATAGTAGAAATTGGCAAAAAAGGCAAGCCACAGTAACTTATACTTCTTCATCAAGAGTAAAAAGCAGGCATTAAGGGTTATGGTTAATAGGAAAGAAAAGAATTAATAACAAGAACAAGTGTTGGTCAGCAGAGTGTGGAAGAGATTAATGAAGAGGATAATAGGCATGCTGAGGTTCTCACCCGGATAGGGATGATGTGGCTGGGACAGGGGATGACAGGAAGGCCCCTATCCATTAGTAGATGACGCATATGCTTGACATTGCGCTGGTGAGCCCCGCCTGAGGACTCGGCCCTCTTCTCCCTTGAGCAGCCTCACGGATTCCAGAGCCCCAGAGAGCACCATGGGGGGCAGTGAAGTGGTGAAGATGAACCCCGCAGCATAGGAGCGCACCATGTCCACCAAGTCATGGTTGCTGGCTATGTAGCCACCCACACAGCCAAAGGCCTTTCCTGGAGAATGGGAGGATATGCAGACTTCAGTATCAGTTCCCAGAAGAAAAGGATAATGACTTTGACAGGTTAAGGATGTATACCAGGGCTCCAGACTCCATCCCCAGACCTCTGCTCTTATCTCCTATTCACTGACAAATCTGCTGCTTTGAGATAAAATGTTCAAGGCCTGGAATAGGCAATAGCTTGATAAGCAGTAGCTTGGGTGGGAAACTTCCAGTTGGTTAGGGGTCAAAGGAGAAGGAGCTAAGATGAATCTTGAGACTGTTCTGGGGAATTAGATCCACAGCTCTCTAATTATTGACTTGATTGTGACTGTTTGAGTTCAGATGTCTTCTCATTCACCAACCCACCACTCTCAGACTTTCTCAACAATTTTGTATTGAAAGAGTGGAAGGAGGGAACTCAGGAGTTCACAAGAGCTATGAGTTCTGCCTAAACAACTCCTGCAGCTTTTGGGAAGGGGAAATGATCTGGCAAGGGTCTCGTTTTTTTTAATTGTGTATAAGGGTGGATGAATGCATTTACTCACCAAGAGTTCCAGAGATGATGTCAATCTTGTGCATTATTCCATCACGCTCTCAATTCCAGCTCCTCGGGACCCATATAGTCCTACTGCATGAACCTCATCCACGAAGGTCAGAGCCCCATACTGGTGAGCCACATCACACAACTCCTCAAGGGGACAGATAGCACCTGAGGAAGGCAAGAATTAGGAGATAATTTCCCCCAGTTGCTTCTTCAGTGTGGCATTTATCACCCCTCAATTTTGGGTGATAAATTAGGTGAGTGTACACGCTTGGTGAGTAATACTCTAAATGTCTTTATTAGGGGACTGCCTTCACCCCACTACTACCCAAATTGTGTGTGTGTTTTCCTTAATCTATGATCAGAACTTGTCTTTGTTTTTTTTTTAACATCATTCTCAAAATATTAGTTCTTTTTTCCCTTACATATTCAACATCTCTCTGCAAGTTTGTGTTTTTCTATGTAGGTTGACACTAGCCTGATATGATGGCTTTGCTTAAGTAATTGGAAAAAGTCAGTTTTTGTTCCAGGTCAATACAGTTCAGTATCAGATCTCATTAGCCTCCTCAGCCAGGTACTATTGGCAGTCCTGTCAATAGTTTAACTCTTTACTGGTTCCCTCTCTCCCTCCGCCCTCTCCTTTCATTTTTGTTTCCACGTCTTAATATTTTTGTCTTTGTCTTTCTGTCCTCTCCTTTAGGTTGAGTTTGACTTTCTCTTCTTTCTGTCCCTTGCCTTCATCCTTCATTTCTTCTCTTTTCTATTTCTATTCCTTTCTGTTTGCCTCTCTATCTCTGCTTCAGACTGTCTGTATCATCACTTTGCGTTTGTTTGTGCTTCTCTTTGTCTTCTCTGTGTCTTTTTTGGGTGCATAGTTTTCTCTTGTCTGTCATTTTTGTTACCTGAGTATAATAGGGACAATCCCAATCTGTTGAGTGAAAGTGAATTAGATTTTCCATACACATCCATAGGTTTTCATACCATCATAGGCATCATTTATGCTGATAGTTGGTTATAAAAATTTTCAAATGATTGTGAATCTCACATAAACTATGTGACCACTCTGCATATATAGAAACCATTCCATCTGCTATTCCCCATCACTAGAAACTGGTAATTACAAAGAGTAATTTGAATACAGAAGTTGGATTAGATAATTCTTCAGATAAAGATAGAGACTCAAGCAAAGATTAAAGAATGAAAAAATAGACCTAGCAATAGTTCAGTGGTAGGGTATCTGCCTTATAAGTGTGAGACCACTAGTTTAATCCCTTGCTACCGCATGTATGCCTAGGGCATTCCCAGTGAAATGTCACTTGAGATCCCTGGCGCCACAGCAAAATGTGTGCAGTCTCTGGCATACCATTAACAAGGGTGTGTGGGTCACAACAAGTGTGTGTGACTTTCAGTCATTGCAGCAACGATAGCAACATAAACAAGGCAAGAGGAAAATAATAAATACACTTAAAACAATCTGGTAACATTGGTGGAGGGAAGTTAGCACTGATGGTTGGATTGGTGGTGAATTATTTTGTGCCTAAACTCATCAGTAACTTTGTAAATCATGTCTCCTTAGCTAACAATTGTTGTAACTGATAATACCAGCCTAGAACTGACTATTGAATGCAGGCAAAAGATACACACGATAACCTCTACATGTATGTATTGCGATCCACAGTGTGTAAGAGAAGGAAGAGAAGGGCCGGAGCGATAAGTCCAGCGGGTAGGGCGTTTGCCTTGCATGCGGCTGGTCTGTGCTGGCCCGGGTTCGATCCCGGCATCCCATATGGTCCCCCAATCACCGCCAGGAGTAATTCCTGAGTGCAGAGCCAGGAGAACCCCCTGAGCATTGCCGGGTGTGACCAAAAAAAAAAAAGAAGGAGAGAGAGAGAGAGAGAGAGAGAGAGAGAGAGAGAGAGAGAGAGAGAGAGAGAGAGATCTCCATAGAGGCAGGCTAGGGGAGAGGAGGGAATCGGGGACATTGGTGGTGGGAAATGGGCACTGGTGGAGGGATTGGTGCTGAAACAATGTATGACCGAAACCCGGACATGAACATCTTTGTAATTGTATATCTCACGGTGGTATAATAAAATATTTAAAAAATGATAGTGTGAGGGCTGGAGAGATAATACAGGAATAAAGTGTTTGGTTTGCATGTGCTTAGCTCCCATTTATTTTTGCTTTTTTGGGTCACACCCAGCAATGCTCAGGGGTTATTCCTGGCTCTGCACTCAGGAATTCCTCCTGGCGGTGCTTAGGGGACCCTATTGGATGTGGGGATCAAACCCAAGTTGGCCTCATGCAAGGGAAACACCCTACCTGCTGTGTTATGGCTCTGTCTCCAGTCCCTTTTTAATCTTCAACACTGCTTATAGTCCCCTGTTCCCCAAAGGAGTGATCTTTGAGCACAGTACTAGGAATATTCTCTGAGTACCACAGGGTGTAGCCCAAAAACCAAAAGATAAAGAGGCTAGACCGTGAGTAACTAGACAAACAACCTGAAGGGAGTGAACCACTGGAGGTACAGCCTGAGACAGAGGACAGTGAGATCCAGGATTGACAGTTTGGTAGTGTCCAGAAAAAATATAAGAAATGCTAATTGTAAAATATAAAGATCTAGGATGGTCCCAACATGGTTTCCACTAAAGAAATAATTAATGTCAGTAATAGGAATATAATTATAGGATGTTTTTATTTTATTTCTAGTTGTAGAAATGTGGGAATGGATATGGCAGTAATTCCCTCATATTTATTAACTTATTTAATACTTACTGCTACACATTGTTATCACTTCTATTTTTTTATTATTTGGGTCACACTTTCGATGATGCACAGGGGTTACTCCTGGCTTTGCACTCAGGAATTACTCCCTGTCAGTGCTCATGGGGCCATATGAGATGCTGGAATTGAACCCAGGTTTGCCACGTGCAAACCAAATGCCCTACCCGCTTTGCTATCGCTCGGGCCCCATCATTTCTATTTTTTTCAGCTAAGGCCAAGTCACAGCAATTAAAGAAGGTTGCCTAAGCTAGTAAGTTGCTCTGCTGGAATTTGAACAGGAATGGTCTTGTTCCATTTATCAGAAATAAATTATGGTGACAGCATTTAACATTGGCAAATCAGGAGAGACTCACAGACTTGGGGCAGAGCTGCTACTTGCTCTCCCTGTGCCCAGCCGCTCACGAGGCACCCAGGAGGGATGGCAGGTTCTAGCCCTGGCCCGCCACCCCAGCAGAGCCTTGCAACAAGCCAGACGACCCCCCACTCCATGAGGGCCTCCATTTTCCACATCGGACTTCTCTCTTGTCAGAACTCCACCCAGCAGACCAGCCTATCACAGCCCGGCTCATCGAGTTCCACCCAGCAGCAGTTGTTTTTTAAATCCAGCTCAGGTATGCCGGGCCAGAGACTCACAGACATGGGGCAGAGCTGCTACTTGCTCTCCCTGTGCCCAGCTGCTCACGAGATGCCCAGGAGGGATGGCGGGTTCTAACCCTGGCCCGCCACCCCAGCAGAGCCTTGCAACAAGCCAGACGACCCCCACTCCATGAGGGCTTCCATTTTCCACATCCGGACTTCTCTCTCGTCAAAACTCCACCCAGCAGACCAGCCTATCACAGCCCGGCTCGTGCGGCGGCCCCACGGTTCATCAATAAATGCTGGACTTAGAGATGACTACAAGAGTATGCTACCTGCACGGCAGAGCCTGGCAAGCTACCCATGTTGTATTTGATATGCCAAATACCAGTAACAATTATAGACCTCATTTCCGGAATGGATTGAGGCTCTTTATGTTCCTGGAGCAAGCAGATGCCCTTGGGCTCTAAAAAGCATGAGACAGGACATATGGAGATGTTACTGGGGCCCGCTCAAGCAAATCGATGATGAACGGGAAGACAGTGACAGTGACAAATCAGGAGATACTTTGTTCTTTAGTTTTAGTTGAAAAGTGAGAATGTGAATCTAAGTGGTTTCCTTTAATAAGTCTGGAATGTGAAGTCTCAAACACATGATTCCTGTTCAAGAAGGGCAACAGTAAAATTATTTAGGCATTGTTTTAACTGAGGAGGAACAGAGGTCGGAAGGTAAAGGTCATTTGTTGATATAAACTCATAATAAATAGAATTACTTCCATTATCTCTAATTGTTACAACCAGATATTTTATCTTGGGGAAAACTGAGATAAGCGAGTTATAAAATATTCAGTTATTCATCACATAGGTGTCAAGGTGATACTAAAACCTAGGTCTGTCTGATATGAAAACTTGTTTTCATAATGAATGACAGTCCCTTTATACTGAGCTTGAACAAACTACAAGCAATGGTTTGTAAAATTTTCTATTGAATAAATCATATACTGGGATGAATTATATTTACACATAATTTCTAATGGAGGGAATGTCCTGTGAATGAATTGGAATACAATTTTCTTTTTTTTTCCTTTTTTTTTTTAGAAAGTAGAAAAGTTTATTGGGAAGTAGAAGAGGAAGGAAAGGAACTCCCCTTGCGGGGAGGAACTTAGTATAGGACTAAGTTGGAATACAATTTTCTAGGATGCAAATAATCACTTTGGCTTCAATTTACTGAGCCATGCAAGGAAAGTATGTTTCTGGTGTTTAGTTTTCAGTCTAAGATTAGTGTTATTGTTGTATCTAACTAACCTTTAGCATCTGCTGGCCGTGCAAATTACTTCTCATGTATTTTCATTTCCTTATGTAAATAGAAATAATAATGACCTTAATTCACAGAATTTTTGTGAAGATTAAGTAGTACATGTGAAGATTACATGTAACTTAATATTTTTTCTTTGCTTAGCACATAATACACACTCTATCATCCCTTCTAATTATCCTCTTGGTTTTATGTAAGAATAATATTAGTAAACATACACTCATATATACATACCATCCATGGAATGAACAGTTTCAAAGGCAACAATTTTGGGAGTCTTGGGGTTTGACTTCATTAGAAGTTTCTTAAGGTGGTCAGGATCATTGTGCCTGAAGACATATTTGACTGCTCCACTGTTACGGATACCTTGGATCATCGAAGCATGGTTGCCTGCATCTGAGTAAATCTCACACCCTAAGGAAGCAGATATATAATTTTTTAAATATTATGTTGTAGTACTCCCACTTAAACCATTTTTAAAAAAGATTGTGTTGTAGTACTCCCACTTGAACCTTAACACTGACGTAACAGGGGCAATGAATCAAACTTCGCCTCCCTTTGAAGACACTGTTTTGCTTCTCTTTCCTCCTGAAGCCCTTATGATACTCTTTCCTCTCTTAGAAGAACTCTCCATGCCCTTTCATTAATATTTACCTTGAGTTCTTTTTTAACTGTGGTCTGGATACTGCTCGCTTAGGGTAGAGTGACATTTTTAATGGGGGTGGGGCTCCCAGTCAGTTGTGAGGAGCACTCTTTGTAGTACTCAAGAGAGGGAATTCTATGCTGGGGCTGGAGAGTGCGGTGTTCTCGGGTTCTGCAGTGCCAGGGCCCCCAGTCGATGCTTGAGGGCATCCAGGGATGCACAGGGGGTCATGTGTTCCTTTCATGTACTCTATTGTACTATCCCCCAGCTTATAGTTCAAGCCACAATACTTAAAATAATTTCATAGTTAGAATCATAAACTCATGGCTTGTTAGAACCAGAAAGCACTTTAGTAACCGTGGATTCCAACCCATTTACTATATAAGTGGGGATACTAATGTTATGCACAGGTTATCTAGGACCTGAGGAATATAGGTGTTTTTGTTTTTTGTTTTGTTTCTTGAACCGTACTTGGTGGTATTCAGGGATCGCTCTTGGTAGGGCTCAGAGGGACATATGTGCTGCCAGAAATCAAAATCAGGTTGGCAACACACAAGGCAAGTGCCTAAACACTGTACTATAACTCCATCCCTGCAGAGTTTTATTAACTGTACAATGCTGGGAGCACAGATGGGCAAAAGTTGATTGTTACCTCTCCACTTTGACTCCATCTCCATCCTGCCTCACTACACTCCAATCAGTTAGTTGCAATAAAGTCTGATAAAGGGATTTGACAGCTTTATTGTGGTTTGACTTGGAGAACACATCATGGAAATGGGATGCCAGACAGCACAGATAATCTAGTAAGGGGTTGGGCCATGGATTTTAGTGGCTCCCATCTATACAATTATGTAAAAATTAGGATCGGCGTGGTGAGAAGGTTGAGTTATGTTGATCTGGGTTTGGGGATGTGATAGAAGGATGTGCATATGAGTTGAGGATGTTATTGTCTAGCGAGTAAGAGAATACAGATGCGGTCTAGAGTACAAGTGCAGTGATTGATTATCTTTGGCAGGAGAGATGTACATTCAAGTATAATGTAAAATGTCATGTAAAATGTGATGTTTCTGATGTAAAACATGAAGTTATTTGTTAAGAGTGAGGAGGAAGTAGATATTTTAGAAAGGAGAGGAAGCTTGGAAAAATTTATATGGATTCGTGTTGAGTTAACAGGTTACAAAATTTACAGTATAACCAAGTTCCTCAGTAGAGATATTTTTTGTGCATTTGTTTGTGGGCCACACCCAGCGATAATTAGGGTCACTCCTGACTTTGCACTCATGATACTCCTGGAGATGCTTAGGTAACCATATGGCATGCTGTGGTTCAGTCTGGGGTCAGCTGCATGCAAGTCGGACACCTTACATATTGCACTACCTCTCTCACTCCCTCAGTAGAGATTTTTATGTAAGTGTGAGAAGAAATAACAGTGGGCCATAGGCATCTAGTGTTAGAAGAAATGAAAGATGAGTAAAAGGAAAGTCAGTGAGACAGTAAAATCAGAATCAAAGGAAAGACCAATGGAGGCAATTAGACTGAATGCTAAAGGATATTCAACAACAAAGCTTGGACCGCAGGCTTACCTGGCAGCGTCTTGGCCAAAGTGAAGAGAGTAGAGTCATTGGCCACAAAACATGAAGAGAGAAAAGCAGGGCTGACTCTTTCTGGTGTAGCTCAGCCAGTTCCTGCTCTAGCTCCACATGAAACTTACTGGTACCTGAGATATTGCGGGTGCCACCAGCCCAACTCCATGGCGCTGCAGGGTCTCCCTGACAAGGAAAAAATGAGAGATAAGAAAAATCTTAGATGGAGAGGAACTGAGTAGAAGGTTTTTCTTCTTTAATGAGGTCAATGTTGATCCCCTTTAATGAAGAAAATGAGGGTTAATGCTTTATGAATTGTGTCCAATGTGACCAATATTACAGCAGGCTGGAAAGGGAGGGAGGGGGACAGTGACCCTTCTTCTCAGACTGAAAGCACAGATAGAGGGTGAAGCTGTATGAAGCTTGAGTGCTTGATAGAAAATCTAGAGGAGGTCACATGCCATATCTAACAATATTCATTTTGCAGTCAGAATGAATAAGAGCTTCTGGAGGGTGCTTCTTGCCTGGTCTCCTATTCTCTCCTCTCTCCATAGTGCTGGACATCCAGGTGTCTAGAAAACATAGTTTGTTGACTAACTGAGGATAAGATGATAGAGTACCTTGAAAAAAATTATGTGGTTTGAACCCAGCTTTCCACTACTAGTTCTGCCTTTTTTTCTTCTCTTTGTGGCTTTGACTTTTCTCTGAATGTGTCTTGATGGACAGCTTATGGTCCAGAGCTCATTACTTACTGTGTAG
The DNA here is from genome assembly GCA_021461705.1 of Cryptotis parvus. Taxonomy (NCBI): domain Eukaryota; kingdom Metazoa; phylum Chordata; class Mammalia; order Eulipotyphla; family Soricidae; genus Cryptotis; species Cryptotis parvus. Next base: position 9,768 of record JAJIBD010026348.1, read on the forward strand.
CTTGCAATACTCTAGGGTGTCGGCTCATGCCCAGGTAGTCATTACTGCACCAGACAGATACATCTTTTTGAGGCCACAGATGCTTCACAGAAGTGCTGAGCGAAGGGTAAGCATCAGCCCAGCGGTTCACTGTCTTGAATATACGGTAGGTATGGTCTTTTTTTCTTCTCCATGATCTTGTCCCTGAAAAACTGGTCATAACCAAAGACATGGCTTCCTGCAAGAGTGGAAATGAAAACAGATTATTTTAAAATCACTTCCTGGCTAGTGTGTGTTTTATTCATGCTGTTGATTTGGAGTTCTTCAATTCTCTTTCAGTTTACTCACTTATTTGATGTGCTGCTTACTCTCCACTGCTTTATTCAGTATACCCTTTTCTTACTCATTTGTACATTCACTTAGTAATTTATTCATAAATTCATTCAGTCTTCTTAATCCTAGTATAATTTCCATTTATATTCTTTTGGTTAGTGTAGCAGTTTTCTTATTAAAATTACTATATTTGGTTTTAGGAGAAGTTTCAAGACCTACTTTCTATATCTACTTACTTTACCACTTAGTTGGATGACCTTGAGTAAGACATGAATCCTTTCTCTTAGTTTCAATTTCCTTATCTATAGAATAGGATTAATGTCTTCCTTGTGAAAATTACAAACATCTGGTTACAAAGGGAAATTCACATAAACTAATGTATGGCATATAGTATTAGTAGTATCATTATGATTATGGTAATTATAGAAGTAATAATATATATTTTATTATAGCAAACATTTCCTGACTGCCTATTACATATAATTTCTTCTTTAGAAACTTTAAAAATATTATTTAATCATCACAGAAATCTTATGTGCAGTTATCATAGTATTGCTGTTACAGTTAAGGAAACTGGGATATAAAGGGTTTTGTAACTTGACCAAAGTAGATGGCTTAGAAGTAATCTAAAGTTCATTTCATTAGCCACTAACACTACAAAATGGAGGAACACTGTTTTTAGGATAAATTGAAAATGTATAAAAAGCATTTTAAACTCTATACATGAAACAAATCACGATTATTGCAGATGACAACTTATGTGGTAGATAGTAAATTGGTAACATCGTATGCTGCAGGGATGTTTGTGAATATGTGTTGGAGTACACGACTGCCCAGAGCCTCTGCATCTTGCCTGGAGTTGCCTCCTGCAGGCCACTTTGTAGATAGGGAAAGGGAAACAGTTTGGATCTGTGACTCTATGTGCCAGAATAGAGTCATATTTACCATGTACTCTATGTTAGTTGGTATAAATATTTCCTCACATTCTTCATGGATCCCCTTGAGTGACCGGAATATCTTACCAGTATTTTTTATCTGGCTGTGTTGAATGTCTAAGTATAACATAACTATAATTAGATCAGAGAAAAATGCTGTTTGCCTCCTAGCAAGCAAGCAAGCATGGCTCTCTAATAAGTCTAAAGGCTAATATCCAAAACATCTGTGAAATAAAGACAAGGATCTCATGGGGCTTGGTGAAATATATACCTAGCTGTAGATCATCTATGGTACAGATACATGCCTTTTGTATTAAATCTGAGATACAGTTCATATCAGATGCCCTTCTCCACTCTGTATAGGGCCTACAGAGAAACTTCAAAGACAGACCTTGTCTTGGGCAATATTAACGTTTCAATGGGACCAGGTGAGGTCCTGAGAGAAGCAAACCTGAAAGAATTGGCCTTGACTGCGATCCGATCTGTTGATGTGGTCCGGGTCAGGGCTGAAGAGATATAAAAGGAGTAGCTCTCTTCCTCTTCTCTCTGCCTCTCTCTTCTCTGCCTGCACTCTCTGCCTCTGCTCTCTTCTCCATTCTCTGCCCTGTTGGGTCTAAGCATGTGGTAGCAGCCATCTTATCATAGGATTCTAAACCTACATATGACTAGGGCCCAGCTAGGAACTTAAAGTTTGGGGTTTCTATTATTGAATTGTATACCAGAACCTGTGAGAGTAAATCCTTTAGGAATTTTGCTGGATTCATGAGTCTTTCTTTATCCACTGTCTGCCGATCCCCTGGGGCAGAAGGGGACCCCTGTCCTGCTTAGCTATTTTTTCTGGGAACCCAGCATTCTCAAAAAATATGTATTAAGAGTTTTTTTAATTTATACACTGATTCACTAGAAAAATATTTGCAGATATTTACAAAAAATTGATAGTGAATTAATTTTATATATTCATAAAGAACCCTTAAAATTTACTATGAAAAAACTTTTAACCTAGTAAAATGAAAAAAAAATTAATATATAATTCAATAAATAAAATTTAAAAGAAATATGCTTAATCAGAAAAAAATCAAACTGCAAAAAATTTTCATCAAATTAATAAAAAGTTTGATAAATATGTGTAGACAGGGTATACAACTATGGTAGCTTCTTAATAATTCATACAGCCACTTTGGAGAACTAATTGGAAATACTAATATTGAAAATGTATGTCTCCTGTACCCTGGGGATTTCTATTTCTAGTATCTATCTAGGGAAATAGTTGCCTGTATAATGAGGAGTCTATTTAAGGATGTCTATTTGAGATAGGAAAATTTACAAGCGACTTTATAAAAGGAACAGCTGAACAATCAATAGTATATCCCTATTAAGAATTAAAGCAATACTTGTGCCTTATATATGTGCGAGTAAAATCAACATATACTATAAACTGGAAGAACATATACACAAACTTGGAAATTATATCTTGTATTATAGGTTCTTGATTAGCTGACTGATATTGCATCTATATCTTGATCACTTGATCACTTGATCACTTGAATCCTGTTATTCATCAATTTGCTCGGCGGGCGCCAGTAACATTTTTATTGGACCCTATCACGTGCCAATGTAGCCCAAAGGCATCTGGTTGATTCAGGAATATGAAGAGCCTCAAACCGTTCCTTCAGGGTCTTGACAAGGAAATCTGACCATTGCATCCCAAGCAAGTGTAACCCAAGGGCATCTGCTTGCTTGTCCCAAGCAAGTGTAACCCAAGGGCATCTGCTTGCTCCAGGGACAGGAGGAGCCTGAAACCATTCTTCAAGTTATGGAATTGAGGTCCATAATTGCATCTATATTATAGAACATATTTCAACTACTAATATTATTAGACAAAGTTTAGGGACACCAAGTGATATCAATGATGTATTAAGTGAACAAAGCAAAATCATAAATTCCAGGTAGAATAAGATCCCATTCATAATAAAAACATGTTTATAGAGGCGAGTGAAGTGTTTGTGTGTGTCCATGCATTCTCATATATGTCTCTGTCATAGGAGAATATCTTGAAGAAAATAGGACAAAATTATATTTCCTTTCAGTGGTGAATGGTGGACCCTTAAGTTATGCCAATTTACTTTATCTGGTGCTGGTAGTACAGTGGGTAGGGCATGTGGTCTATTCACCCTTGATCCCCTGCATCCCAATCATTTCACTGAGCACTACAAGGACTGAGTGCAGAGCCAGGAATAAGCCCTGTCATTGCCAGGTGTGACACAAAAAGCAAAATAAATAAGTTAATTTACTTTGTTTTCCTATATATGTTGAAAAATATTTGCAGTCTTACTTCTTTTATAGTAGGAAAGCAAAACAAATTCCATAATGGAAAATGAATGCAAATGCATGAAAGAGGGAAGGAAAGGCTCTCTATGAAGAACAAGAATCTTTTGAGTGAAGCATGGAGATGAAATAATAGGGAAAATAATATTTAATGAGAGCTCTTCAGCAAGTTACAAACACTTCCATAAATATAATTTTCTCATGGTAATTTGTTGAGGTAGGTGTTAAAATCTAATTGAAGATTCCTCATTAAATAAAATTTCATTCTCATTTTGGAAAATTATTTGGAATTTTGGAATTTCGCCAAAGTACTCAGATCCAGCAAGTACAAGCATTAAAATTTTAACCCAGAGTCCTTTAGGTTTCAAAGTTCTTTCTTTCTTTCTTTCTTTCTGTTTTTCTCTATTTTTAGTACTCTTTAGTATTCTTATAGTTCTACATCTTTTATTTCCATCTCAGCAAACTAAATGGTGATAGTATTCTGAATTGTGTGTATCCTTCTCTGACATCTGCTCTAGGTCCTAGGCTATGACTTTGTGAGACTGATCGAGGCCAGAGAACTGTTCCAAACTGAAAGGAAGGGGGCTGGAGCAGTAACACAGTGGTAGGGTGTTAGATTCAATCCCCAGCATCCCAAATGGTCTCCGAGCACAGCCAGGAGTAATTCCTGAGTGCAGTGCCAGAAATAATTCCTGAGCATTGCCAAATATGACCCCCGCACCCCCCCAAAAAAGTCCAAATGGAGAGGGAGTTTAGCATTCAAAAGGAAAGCATGTATGTGGGCATCCTCTTTATGAAACTTGTGAAAATTAAATTTTATAACAGGAAGGCCTTTTGCACAGAGAAAGTCAGTCACTCATCTCAGCAAGTGAAAATTCCTGTGTCAAAAAACCTAGAAAGCTAATAGTATTTCTCCCTTTGGAAGCATTAACTGGGCAGTCATCCTAGATTTTTCACAGGGAAGGTAAATACAGCCTAACATTTCTTTTCTGAATGCCATTAAATGTAAAAATTATCCTTTATGGGGCCGGAGGCGATAACACAGCAAGTAGGGCGTTTGCCTTGCACATGGCCGACCCCAGTTCGATCTTCGGCATCCCCATTTGGCCCCCCAGCACTGCCAGGAGTACTTCCTGAGTGCAGAGCCAGGAGTAACCCCTGAGTATTGCCGGTGTGACCCAAAAAGCAAAAAAAAAAAAAAAGAAAAATGATCTTTTATGTTACTCTGTAAGGGCTATATATGATGTCAACTATATGGCCATCTCTCAGATCCTGAGTGTTTTGTACCAAATGAGTTAACATTAACTCCATACCATTCAAAAGGACACACCTATTTCCATCACTTCTCCTTTCATGAAAATCCAGATTGTCATAGAGTGTTATTGCTTAAAATGTGGGAGGTCCTATTGAGGACCATTTAACAAAGGTAGAGAGGGAGGAACTACTTTGTTTTGTTTTTGGACCACACCCAACAGTGGTTGGGGGCTACTCTTGGCTTGGTGCTCAGGAGATGCTTCCACAGGTCCTTGGGGATTGGGGGACTTGCATGTGGTTATTCAAATGAAATGCAGTCTCCTGTATGCAAAGCATGTGCTCAATTTAGTGAGTTATTTTTCCAGCCCTGCAGAGGCAAGAAAACCAGAAACCACTGAGGAGTATCACTGTATCACTGTCTTCCCGTTCATCATCGATTTGCTTGAGCGGGCACCAGTAATATCTCCATATGTCCTGTCTCATGCTAGTAGAGCCCATGGGCATCTGCTCGCTCCAGGAACATAAAGAGTCTCAAACCATTCCATCAGGTCATGGGAATGAGGTCTATAATTGTTACTGGTTTTTGGCATCTCAAATAAATTATTTTAGCCTAATGGCTAAACATTATAGGAGTCTGTGCATATGCACATGTGTGCTTGTTGTATATTCTTGTGCTGAATTTAAGGGCAGTGTTAGCTATCCTTTAGTATGATTTGCATAGGAATGCATCAACTTTACATCATAGAATGTGTGAAGTATGTACGGTTGCCCTTGGTTTAGCCTTGCTAATGATGATGATGATGATGATGATGATGATGATGATGATGATAGTGATGTTGATGAAATGGTTTCAAGCATTTGAAGTAGGGGGTTAGATGAGGAGGACCCTAACTCAAACCTGTTTTCACATCCTCCTGGACTTCTGGGGCTGCCTTCTGCACAATCTTGCTGTTCCCATCTTGTAGTTCCGTCAGCATGAAGGGACAGTGACTCTTGGCCCATGATGCAGAGTCTATACAAGCGATAGGATGAGTGGCAGTACATCAATACATTTATTTTAACAATGATTAGTGAGATCTACCCTGTCCCAAAGCTCTATCTCATACTATGGTAGTGACATGGAGTACCTGTGTTAGGGAAGTGCCTAAACTTCTGGTAGTGGCAAATGGTGAATGTAATGAAAAGTTTTAGGATGGAAGAGAACATATAGCTCTCTGGAAGATTAGAAAATGGAGGAGACATGACCCAATATTGGAATTGAGCAGGCTAACAGTTTGTTTTGGTTTGGCTCTTTGGTTTTGGGGCCACACCGGCATTGCTTAGAGGTTACTCTTGGCTTTGTACTCATGAATTACTCCTGGTGGTGCTTAGGGATCTGTATGGGATGCTGGGGATCAAACCCACATCGGCCACATTCTAGGCAAGCACCCTACCCTCTGTACTATTATTGCTTCAGGCCCCAGATTAGAGGTTTGGAAGACTTTGCTGGGCATATGATGCCCAAGTTGAGAATTGAATGAGAAGTGTGAGATACTTTGTTAAAAAAGTATGTGATAGAATCATTTGCCAGGAGCAAAAGCACAAAGCTTGAGACAGTAGATGTCATCTAGGTAATGTTAAATAGTTTCAGCATTAGATTGTTGAGTGTGAAGGACTTGAAAATGAAACTCTGTGCTAGCAAAACTCAGATTCCAGGTGTATTTAGGGTCCAGCTCAGTCTGCCTTGATACTTTTTATATGAACCCTCCTAGTTATTAGGAAATGATGATCACTATCACCTGAAATTTTGTCTCCAGGACCCCAATACTCTCTCCCGTTTGCCATCAGCTTCTTACCTCCTCCAGCCTTGGTTACTTTCAGATGTATTTGATGACAAGTTGGTCCTTGAATGGCCAGAATAGGACAGCGTCCAATATTAAACAGGAACTGGTGAACCTTAATCATCTTCATCCGAAGACCTGTGGTACCCTGGACAAGTGCTGGGCAGCACTGTCGTAACATAGCTGCTGCTACCATGTTGAGCCCAAAGTCCTGCAGAAGATGTGGAAGAGAATTTCATCATGAGGGCATGGAAGATATCAAGGCTCACTCCTGTGATATTTTGCCTTAACTTTCTATCCAGTACTTGCTTCTCTTCAGTAGATGTCCTATTATCCTTCCAGGGTAGAATTTTTTACAGTGGTTAAATATGTCAGTCAGGAATCAGGGGAAATGAAATAGTAAACTGATGATTATGCAAAGGAGTGAGGAAAAGAATTCCAATTTGAATACAGAAAGCCTGAATTCTTATTTTAACTCTGCCACTGATTCAGTCTGTGATGATCAGGATCATCAAAGCATGATTATTTGTGGTGAGATTAGAATTGGCAACACCAAGAATCTTTCTAAGCAGGGCCGGAGTGATATTCCAGCAAGTAGGGTGTTTGCCTTGCATGTGGCCAACCCTGATTTATTCATGGCATCTCATATGGTCCCCCAAGCACCACCAGGAGTAGTTCCTGCTGAGTGCAGAGCCAGGAGTAACCCCTGGGCATTGCTGGATATGACCCCCCCCTCCAAAATAAAAGAATATTTCTAAGAATATTTGCCGCGGAAGTCAAGATTCAGTGGGGTAATTCAGACAGATGTCATTGACAGATGTTACTTTTCTAACTTGGTCTAGAGTATTTCTTTAGCAGACTTGGAGCAGGAGAAAGAGTTTGAGGTCATAAGTACCAGCTAAAGTAGACTCAGAGACTAGATCAAAAGTACAGAACCATTTGCCACTGGGGTAGCATTTTGTTGTCTTTGGATCTGATACTGGATTTTGAACATAGAGAGGATGTTCAAACCTAAAACTCAAGGAACTGGAAAACAAGATGAATGAAAGAGGCAGAGGCTAATCAGAAATGGGCAAAAAAGAATATCAGAAATCAACTAAGTTTACATAGAAGGCTTCAATAAATGTGTGTTGGATTTAGGAGTAAATTAACGAATATGAATAAGGAATTAAATGGAAGAAAAAGTAGCATAAGGGAAGAGTGGAAAGAAAATATTTAGGAAAGAAGAAAATGAGAAAACAAAGATGCAGTGACAGTTGTAGAATTATAATAACAGAAATTACAGGGAAAAAAGTGATCAGAGCTTGTGGACAAGATCGAGATAAGAAAAGACGGGGAGGAAGACTGATTCATAAAAATGGAAAGGTCTCCGATTATAATAAAATTGCAGAAGGATGAGTGAAGGATAGAGAAGAGACAAGAGAGAAGGTGAAGGAGGAGGAAGAGGGTGTGAAAGAAAAATTGGAGATACTGGCAGAGACAGACTGTAGGCCATAAGTAAAAGGAGCTGAGTTCATGGATCAGAATAATACAAATATATACAAAGGCTCAGAAAACCGAGTATGTTATGAGAGAATTCATCAAAGAGTCAGAGAGGAATACAAGAAGAAATACTGCCACCGTGGGCATGTTGGAGAGCAACAAAGACAAGTCAGGGAAGGGAGCATGGGCCTATTGATACAGAAGATAGAAACTAATTTATAGAAGGAAATAGAGACAAGATAAGATCAAATTATAAAGATAAAGTAGTGGCTAATGTGAATTAAGTGTGGGATGAAGGAGGAAGAAGAAAAGAACACAAGAGGTATAAACAGAATAGAGAAAAGGGAAACCACGAGTGTCAGGGGGTGAGAGAGTATACGAAACAGAAGATAGGACAATGGGAGAGATCTAGAGGAATGTGGGATGACCAGACCACCAGAAGAACCACTGAGTAGTACTTCTTTTTAGAAAGATCTTTTTAATTGATTGAGATTCTGTACTTTTGCAATAATGTTAGTGATAATTTTTCATGGACATAATTCCAACACCATACGCACCACCAGTGTACCCACCTCCCTTCCCTAGTACCCTGACACACATCCCTTTCCAGCCCTACCTCCACCAATTCATTTGTGTGGATCAGTTTTTCCATGTGTTGCTTTTTGGCCCTTTGTTTGCTACCTTGTTGTGTATTTTTAAGTTCTACATATGAGAGAGAGCTCATTTTATATCTATCCCTTTATTTCTAACAGCGCTTCTAAGATGCAGGGTTTTATGTTGTTAGGGAAGTTAACAGGATGGGCTCTAGACTCTCCTATGTTTTCATATGGGAACTACCTGTAATTCTTTTTAGAAAATTCCTCCCTTCTGTCTCTCTTAGAGAAAGAGCCTATTTCCTAACTCAAAGCCATCTCTTTCCCTATTCGACCCCAAGCATGCTCCTTTTTAATCTCACAGGCATGGGTTGGTGTATAAACCAGGATGTGTGGGCCCTGAAATAGGAAGGTCCAAGAGGTATTGAAAAGACTAAATGACACTCAGGCATTTATGTACCTGGCACATAAAGCTTTTCAATAATTGTTAATTGTTTAATTTAAGTTCCACCTCAAGTCACTATTGAATGTTTCTGGGAAGCCGCTTTTCCTCTCTACATCTCTGTTTTTTTTTTCTTTTTTGGGTCACACCGGCGATGCTCAGGGGGTTACCTCCTGGCTCTGTGCTCAGGAATTACTCCTGGCAGTGCTCGGAGGACCATATGGGATGCGGGGATTGAACCCGGGCCGGCATAGGCCGGCCACGTGCAAAGCAAATGCTCTACCCGCTGGGCTACCGCTCCGGCCCCTACATCTCTGTTTTTATCTACTGTCAAATATCTGCAACCTCATGCATGCTTCATGTGGTAAGTAATGAATCGGCCCAATGTTTGCATCATGGCTGGGAATAAGTTTCCTTTACCCTGTCTGCCGTAAAAAGACTAAAGTGCTTCTGGATGAGCCTGCAGAACACAGATAAAGCTCTAAAGCTCACTCCCCAAGTTTATCTTCATTAAGGTCTGACAGCTCTTCAAGCTGAGATCAGGGTGTGGGAGTGTAGTGGTCCTCCTTCCTAGAATCACTTCTGAGCATCTGGTTGAGGCTGACCCTGGTTATTGACAGTAAGAGAAGGCTGACTTGCATAAGGAAAGGCAAACAAGAAGATGGCCAGGTTCCAGGTTCCTGCAAGCTCCCTTACAGCAATTACAACAGCCATGACAACATTTGGGTATAGAGTAAGAAGGAAAGTCTCCAACATTAATGGCAAAATCTGCTTTCCTTGATGTTTCATGTATTGTCCCACCTCTATGTAAAAAAGTTTTGTGGTCCCCTGAGTCCTCAAGAGTATCCCTGAGTGCAGAGCCAGGAATAAGTCCTGAGCACTGCTGGTGTGTCCTCAAAACAAAAATAACACATATTGTCTAATACCCCATTACCTCCAAGGGGCTTTGGATATGATTTTCTCAGATATCTGGTAAAAATAGAGTACTTCTTGGATTTGTAGAATTAATAAGGTCTTTCAAGCTCTAATTCCAATCTCTATTATCCTGATGATTTTTTCCAAGAATTTGCCCCACATTAGTTCCTGTCTCCTAAGACAATAACTAACTATATTGTCTTAGTCAATTTGGACTCTGTTTCTGTTTCATACCACTGTTTCATAACATAATACTGGAGTGAGTAAAGTTGAATGAAGGAATTATCTTAGGAAATTTAGGGTATTTAAAAACAAAGGCTTGGTGATAGGCTACATGGGTTTGAATCCTCCCTAACTCTGGGACTTAGAAAAGTTACATCACTGCTCTGTCATATCTGTAAAATATAGATAATAAGGAAATCTAATATAGATGGATGTTATGAAGATTAGGTAGAGTTATATATATATGTATATATATAAAGTATACAGAAAAGTATTTATTCTGGAGTAAATATTGGAAGTGTTAACTATTCATTTTTATATATATATATATTCTATGTATGGAAGGTAAAGGAAAGGTCAAGGGCAGTCATCACATGTATATACTAGACCAGGTACGAGTAGCTGTTTCTTATTTCAGTTCATACTTTTATTTTCTTATCCCATTACAACTTTATATGTGAACTTGGATTCTGCTTCTCTTTCTGGCCTTATTTTCTCTGTATATGTTACATTTTGTTCAGATAGTCAAATACTCATAGAGTACTTACTGGGTTGAACCCTAATTTAAATGCTTTACTTATAATGCATAGTTAATCCTCAACTTTATGAGATAGGTAGTCACAATTCTATGAGATAGATATTATTAGTAAATTTATTTCAAAGTTGAGGAACTTAAGCCCAAAAATGATTAAATAACCTGACCAGATAACAGAGTCAGAAAATAGGAGAAACAGAAGTTGAAAGCAAGCATCTTGGCTTCAGAGCCCATTAACTTAACCACTGAGGATCTATGATTTAGATATTACTAGAAGTCACTAAGCATCTGGTCAGACATTAACACCCACCATCCCGCCTCTCCACCCCCTGCTGCATTAGTAGGCCTCTTTCTGGAATGTTGATTTTGAACTGTTACCAATACTTTTACCAAAATAACAAATTTTTAGCTTAAGTAGAATTTCAGGCACTGGTGAACATTCATTCATTCCACCATTAAATTTTTTAAGTACTTATTGTATGACAGTCTTTCCCAGGGCCTACTTATAATAGTGTTTCTACCTTAAAAATGATAGTTAAATTTCAGGCAAAGTGACAGACCATTACTGGGTTTTTCTTGCACCTTAAAATATTCTCATGTCAGTAACCAATGTGTAATTGCAGAGATCAGAAGAGGCAACCACAACACTATCCCTGGCCAGAATAAGAAATTAATAATTAAAGAATTACGTGTCCTATCTCTTTCTTTTGCAAGAATCCTTTACAAGAATAAATTTGGTAGGGACGGAATATGTTCACTTCTCATCTGTTGTGAGTCTCATAGCTACTTCCCTTCCTAGTACCTTCTCCTCCTCATGGAAAAGTCAGGGAAAAATTTATCTTTGGAATAAGAAAAATGTTAAAGGTCACAAGAAACGAAATATGTTGTGAAAATCATAGTTCAAACTCTTTTTTTCAGAGGACGAATGGCTCATATCTCACAGTCTCATTAGTTAGAAGGAGAATACAAATATAATGACTTCAAAATGGGGTCTTTTTAAGAAAATTATATTACTGTGAGATATACAATTAAAAAGCTGTTCGTGATTGAGTTTCAGTCACCAATATTCCAGCAGTCATCTGTCTACCAGTGCACCCTTCCCAACAAAATAGGGTATTTTTAATGACACAATATTTATTCGTTATAATTAGATATCTCTAAATTTCTTAAAAATTTGTTTCGCTATCCAATTCCTCATTCCTATCATCCCCCACATTTTGTCAGTTTTCTGTCCTTACCTGTGGTCTCCTAGGCATTGAGTTCTGCTGTCAACTGAGCAGAGGGGAGTTAAACATGGAGAATTGCTGGAAGCAATATCAAGACATTGTCCATGGACAGGAGAAGGAGAAGGGAAGAAAGAAATTTTGAGAGATACAGCATGCAGGGAAGATCTGACAAGAGGAGGAAAAGGGCAGAGAGAAGGGAACACACACACACACACACACACACACAGATGTTAGATGACGGAACAGTAAGATCAAGTTTCAGTGTCAGGGAGATGATATGAAATGAGTAACTAAAAATAACAGAAGAAACAAGGGGATAAAAGAAAAAGAAAACATGAAAATGGAAGGAAAAGACATAGGAGATGGGGTGACAGAATATAAAGGGGAGAGACTGGTTCTAAGAAACAAAATGAGTATAGTCAGCATAAGTAGCCTTTGGGTATACATTCCACAAAGAGAAGGCACAAATTACAAGCACCTCTTACCTGTTGCCCTGCACTGAGGACGAACGAGCGATGGGTGGGTTCTGTGTGTCAGAGTTTGGCCTTTATCCCTTTTCCACTTGTTCAGCTCCACCCACCCCGCCTTCTGAGCTGATGGCCCAACTTAGCACCAAAGGTATCATAGGCTCTTGCCAGAGATAAAATCCTCTCTCCTCCCTTCCCTTCACCCAGCACTGGCTTCCCCCTTTCTGTTTTCTTTCTCTTCTTACTTTGAAAGAGTAAAATAAGCTCATTATGATTTGTAATCAGACCACCTATATATGATTAGGGGACCTTGTGTAAAACCACCTTTCTGAGGGCAGTTATACTCAGAAGTAGCACAAATGAAAGGTCTCTCACTGCTTCCATAGGTGGTATTCACATCAGTGTTCAATAACATCACCCCAGATAGCAGTATAATGCTCAGGGAACCCTTCTGGTGTTCATTCCTGGTGGTGCTATGGATTATGGATACCAGGGATCAGACTTAGGTTAGGTGTGTGGAAGGTAAGTGCCCTTCCATCTGTACTATTGCTTCAACCCAGAGAATTTTTTTTAGTAATATAGTACACTGAAAACCAAAAACAAATTATCTCGGTCCTAATTTTTACAGGAATTTAAATTTTGATACCAGTTTACCCTATAAATATGCTGTATGTCAGAGATAGTTCACTCACCAACTTACAAATGTCGGTTATTTTTATTTTAGTGTTGGGAGCTGCACCTGGTGGGTCTGAGAATTCAAATTAATTTTGTTCTGTGGGGTTATTCCCCCACATGCTTAGGGGAGTATATGCAGTATATGAATTTGAAAAAGGTTGACTGCAGCCTCCATGCAAGGGAAGTACTTTAATCTCTTTATCGTCTCTTTGGCCCCAAATGTTTTCTGGTTTTGGAGCAAACTGGTGGTACACAGGGGCTATTCCCAACTCTGTGCTTGGGGTTCACTTCTTTTTTTTTTTTTTTTTTTTTTTTGGGTCACCCCCTGGCAATGCTCAGGGGCTACTCCTGGTACTGCACTCAGGAATTACTCCTGGCGGTGCTCAGGGGACCATATGGGATGCCGGGGATCGAACCCCGGGCCGGCACCAGGCCGCCAGCGTGAAGCAAGCGCCCTACCCGCTGGGCTATCGCTCTAGCCCCCAGGGTTCACTTCTGATGGTTCCTGAACAATTGTGCACAAGACTGGGTCTTGTTAAGTCAGGCCTCCCTCCAGCTTGCAGAGCATGTACTCATCCTATTAAACCATCTCTTCAGCCCTGTTTTCATAAAGTTTTACAAATATTTTTGTTGATAGTCATTAGAATATATTACATTGTTGTGTTGATCAAATTGAGCATCTGTTCATTTATGTTTCATGGACATTTGCATATTTCCTCTTATGAATTGTCCAATCTAGTTCTTTGCTCATTTTTGAAGTGAGTTGGCAATAAAGAGTAGTGTGTTTAAAGTGTGAGCTCTAGAGTCAGATGCACCCAAAAGATAACTAACTCACTTCCATTATCTTATGCAGAAGCTGTGTGATTTACTAAATTCCAGGGTTCTCTTTAAAGTGAAACAATCAGAATCTATCCCATAAGATTGTTAAGATGCATGTAGCTACTGTTACTTGTAGTTACATTTGGATTTGGACGAGGTCTGTGTATAATATAGATATTACTCATTTAACCCTGAAATTAATTGCTCCATGTGGACCCAATTATTCATCCAACAAATTGATTATCTGTAATTTTTTCAGGTTCTTGGGATACACCTACATACAATTACGGAGTGCATGTAGTCCAGTGTTCTTAGCTTTTTTTCTATTTGACCTATATTTTTCCTAGCCATCTTTATAAATCAAAAATGGTCTCCAGTTTTGAAAGATATGTTAAATTGACCTGCATAAGCTTTACTATCCAACCCTTTACCTAGTTATTTGCCACTTTGGAATCTGAGCTCATTATCTCTAGGAAACCTTTAGTAACCCTACCTCCACTGATTCTGTTCCTCTTCTTACCTTCCATATACCCCCTGCCAGCACTTATTAAACTTTTGTGTAAGTACCTTGTCTTATGCATTCTCTCCCCATCCAATCTTAAGAAATTTAAGAAGAATCTGGAACCAGTGACAGGAGGGGCTATTAGAAATACTTGTATTTGATTAGCTTTTTTTCTGATCTAAGCACAGCTTCTGTCTATATAGCCAGGAAAGGATCTGGGAGATTAAAACAATAACAAACTATTATTGGTAATGGCAAACCTTCAAGATTTCCTAGAAAGGTCCTTCAAGATGTCCTGAAAGAGCCTGAGGCTTCCCAGGTTGTATTTCCCAGTACTGTATCTAATATTTAATGATCTATATAGTCACAGCAGTAAGTGGCTGTGGTTGAACCTGATATTATTACATCTCCTTTTGAGGGATGGATATTTCTCTACATGGTATTTGTACAGGAATTATCTCCTGGAGATGCAGTATAATCTTAGGAAATGAGTTACAGGTCCTCAGGCAGCTGTTTAAACACTTCCCTATTCCCTCACTACATTCTCTATCTGTCCTGTTCAGTTCTGACTTGACTGACTTATATATGCCTTCTTGCAAATTCCTGTGGCTAGAATCTGATTCATTTATTCATGTTTAGTGACCACCTGCCTAAAAGTAAATATTTGTTGGATCACACCCTACTTGTTAGCCTAGGGTTTTGTATTGCTAATGAGGGATTATTTTCTCTTTCCTACAAACCTTTGCATGCTAAGGGATTTGTTTTTGTATAAGCACAAAAAGATAGTCAGGTGTAGTTGTGAGTTAATTAACTCTGAATTATTTACTCCTGGGTTTTCACCATATTTCCCAACTATAAACATCACTACCTTTTAGATTAAAACTAGTTCCTCTAACCCTCATGTAGGGTCCTCTATGTGGGTCTGGATGGTACCAGCAAAAGACATCATCCTGACTTCAAAATGGGACTTTAGAGTAAGCCTTGATCTTGCTCAAAGTTTAGAGCAAGGTTGGAACAGCTCTGTTTTGTCTTAAGATAAGCTGTGAATTGCCTTGCAGCCAGAGCAAAGCAATTAGGACTGTTGTCCTGGTTTAGAGCTAGGACCCTGAGGGAATTGGATATGATCAATCTGATTAGGGGGACATAGTATGGATCATATGATGTGATCTCCCCAAGAAAGATCGCCCTATAACTTTAATCTTGGATGTAGATGTATGCCATTCTTTCTTACTGTGTTTGCACAAAATGATTAGAAATATTATTGAAATGATTGTTTAACAGCCAAGGAGAGAGAAAAATAAAGCTATGCCCTATGGTGCCTCAATTGCCCTTGGAAGCAGGGCATGGCCCCCTGGGGATTTTGCACCTGTAAGAGAAAGCCAGTTTTACTTCATTGTTTTAGGAATACAAAGCCTTTACCTTTGGTTAGGCCTTGCCCCAGCTCTCTGTATAGGATTGCCCTATAGCAGTTTTGGAGGTCAGTGTATGTGGTGTGTGGAAGAGTTGGAGTTAGGAGCGTGTGGAATAAAAAAACCTTAGATTTTCTAGAACTGGTGGTCTTGCTCTCCTTTTCCATCGGCAAGAGGGGATGGTCATTGACCCTGAATGTGACCAGGGGACCCAACAGACCCCAATACTGTTGGGGACCCCCCCAAAAGCCCCAACATCTGGTCCCTGAACAGCCCCAACATATGGACCTGCATGGTGAGCTGATGACATGACTCTCCAGTGGAGTATCTCCACTATGACCCCCTTTCTGGGGGTTGAATATGTCATGCTTTCCATTGGAGGCTGCATGCCTTTTATTTAGGGGAGGCTTTGCAATAATCTGGTGCATTCACTTGCACCTCTCATACTGTAAAATGCATTTGTAAAATCTTTTATGTGCTTGAGCAACTAGAGGGGAGAAGTGCGTACCTGGTGATGAGGCATTCTCAATCTACAAGCAGTCTCAGGGCAAATACTGTAGAGAGGAAATATGCATTCCTGATGGGGACACATTCTCAATCTGAAAGCCTTCACAGGGCCAGTACTCTAGAAAGGGATGGTGTGCACCGGTGGAGACCCACCCCTCAAACTGGAAGCCTCCCCAGGGTCAATACTTTAGAACACAAAGGCTGGCACTGGGTGGAAACACATTCTCAACCTGAAAGCCTCCCTAGGTCCAATACTCTAGAAAGGGAAGCTGCGTTTCTGGTGGAGACAGATTCTCAAACTGAAAGCCTCCCCAGGGCCAATACTTCCAACCCAGAGAGACCCTCATCTACCATGCCCAGTAGATCAGATGAAGAAACTGCAGCTGATAAGCTGGTTATTAACTCTCGGACTCATCTCAGGAACCCCAGTGCTTCCTCTATTCTTATCTAGAGGATAATCGGCAGCCCATGCCCCAGGAGCCCTGCCACTCCCTCCATGCCCATCTAGAGGATAACCAGCAGCATAGGCCTCAGGAGCCCCACCACTCCCTCCATCTCCATCTAGAGGATAATTAGCAATCATCTTATGATGTCTTGCAAATAGGCTCATTGGGCCTTTTGAAAAGGCCTGTCATCCCAACCACTAACGAAGCAACTAGAAGCAAAGATAAACATATGGGACTATATGAAACTAAAAACTTCTTCACCTCAAAAGAAACAGTGACCAAGATATAGACATTCCACAGAATGGGAAAGAATATTCACCCAATACATATCTGATAAGTGGTTAATATCCAGGACATATCAGGCACTGGTAGAACTTTACAAGAAGAAATCAGCCAACCCCATCAAAAATGGGGAGAATAAATGAATAGAAACTTCAACAAGGAAGAAATTCAAATGGCCAAAAGGCATATGAAAAAATGCTCATCATCACTAATCATCAGAGGGATGCAAATCAAAACAACAATGAGATATCATCTCACACCACAGAGACAAGTGCATATCCAAAAGAGCAAGAACAGCAAGTGCTGGCATGGATGTGGGGAAAAGGGAACTCTCATCCATTGTTGGTGGGAATGTCGACAGGTACAGCCCCTTTTGGGAAAACAATATGGTCGTTTCTCCAAAGACTAGAAATTGAGCTCCAATTTGACCCAGCCATACCACTCCTGGGTATATACCCTGGGAAGCCAAAAACACAGCGGAAACATCATCTGCACTTTTATTTTCATAGCAGGACTATTCACAATAGCTAGAATCTGGAAGCAACCAGTGTGCCCGAGAACTGATGACTGGATAAAGAAACTTTGGTACATCTACACAATGGAATACTATGCAGCTGTTAGGAACAATGAAGATATGAAATTTGCCCATAAATGGATGGACATGGAGAGGGTCATGTTGAATGGTTGAGTGAAATTAGCCAGAAGGAAAAAGACAGATATAGAATTACTGCATTTATTTGCATGACACACACACATACACACATATTATGACACCAATATCCAAGGTCAGGTGAACCATGGATCCAGAGGTCTTGTCAAAGGTAGAAATTACCACAAACGTGTGGGAGTCAGAGGTTAGGTAAGACAGAAATGGAACAGTGTGCTAATAATTGTCGAAAATGCTAATACCAACGTAGAACTGAGCATTAAATACAGGCAAAAAGATACACATGATAACCTCTAAGTGTATGTATTACAATCCACAATATGTAAGAGAAGGAGAAGAAAGAAAGAGAGAAAGAGATAAAGAACCTGCCATAGAAGCAGGCTGGGGAGGGGAGGGGGGTGACATTGGTGGTGGGAAATTGGCACTGGTGGAGGGATCGGTGCTGGAATACTGTATGACCAAAATCCAAACATGAACATCTTTGTAATTGTATATCTCATGTTGGTATAATAAAAAAATTCAAAAAAAAAAGAAAGTTCAAGAATATTTGTAGACTATGTACTGTCTAGAACACTAACGTAGGTAGAACCTAGTACTCAAGACATTCACTCAAATTCTTAATTAAAAATCTAAAGAAAAGTATTGTCTGTAATGAGGGAAACAGACCCAGATGTTACAGTAAGAGTGATATTAAACAGTTAGTTTTAGGGGCCAGAGAGATTGTGCAGCAGGTAGACCTTGTATGTAGCCCACCAGGTTCACCCCCAGCATCCCATATGATTTCCTGAGCACCGCTAGGAGTGATTATTAGTGCAGAGCCAGGAGTCACCTCTGGGAGCTTTGGCCAGGTGTGGCCCAAAACAAAAACGTGATTATTATGCTAATATTCTATGTGCCTAAGAAGCTAGAAAAAAGATAAAATCAAGCATACAGAAATGAAAACTACAGTGTTGAGTGAAAAAAATACACTGATGATATTACTAGCATAAATAATTGCTAGAATTTTTCTGAATGTGATTAAATTGCAAATGCATACATCTAAGAAGCTTGATAAACCTCTTGGGAGCCAAGCGACCTTTCATATAAACAGTACCTAGAACAAAAATTGTTCAATAAGAGTGAGGGAGGAAATAGTGAAAAAAACCATACTTTTTATGCATAAGAATAAAGCGATGGACAAAGAGCATCCTCAGCTCTCAGGAAACAAAAGCTGGGTGAAAAGTAGAGTAAACAATAAGTTTTTAAGTATTGAAAGAAAAGATTAGGGACCTAGAGTTTAAAAAACCACTTAAATTTATTTCAAAAAAATGAAGGTGACAACTTGTCTAAAATACATAGATGGCAAAAGAATTCAAACCAGTAGACATGCGCGCTATAAGAAATAAGAAAACTCCCTTTAGTCAAAGAAAAGCCACAATAGAAATTTGGTTCTGTACAAAGCATTGAAGAGTTCTGTAAAATGGTAATTATGTGGGCAGATCCAACTACTTTTGTCTGTTACTTATAGCACAATTGATGTTCAAACAAAACCCAAAAAAACACTGTTTTGTAAGATAAAAAGAACAGGAAATTTTTAAACATTTGGCATGTGAGCTTGCCGCAATGTCTCTTTTGAATTAAACTGATAAGTGAGAATGCATGTTATTTGGCACTAAAGTAGTCATTAAAACAGCATAGGTAAAATAGTTTATAGCCATATGTGATAAAAAATGGAACATAAGGCAATACGCTTGTGCCAGGTAGATACCTCATTGACTGAACCACATACAGGAGATGTGGACTTGATCTCTCTGATACTGCAATACTCCCCTCTCTCCCCAAGCACTCTCCTAGAATGATCCTGGAACATCATTGAGCACTTAGGGGATCAATTCTGGTGGTGCAGCTGGGAGCCACAATGGAGTGCAAGGCGTGAATGAATCGGAGTCGCGGTGGCTTGCAAGGTAGGCACTTCTGAAAGCCAGTTGTACTTTTTTCTTTTTTTTGGGTCCAAAGAACTAAAATACTCCACTCCCATGTAAAAAAAAAAAAAAAAAAAAAAAAAAGACAAAATATAACTAAAAATCAGAAGACAAAACATTATCTCAAAATGTGAGATAATTATAAAAGATATACATGAATTCGTAGTACTAAAGTCTTAATGGTTGTGGAAGGCTTTTACCTTATTAAATATAAGAAAATAAGTTAAAGCCATACTACAGAAGGGAGGTATTTTAAAGATAATGTTGGGAACTAATGGCACTGAAAATTGGAAAAATATAGCAAAAAGTAAATAGTCAAAGTCTGGTTTCTAGAAGAAGTTTTAGGAGATCAAAGCGATAAATCTATCTTAAATGATCAGATAAGAAAAAAGAAGACCCCCACTCCATGAGGGCCTCCATTTTCCACATCCGACTTCTCAGCAGACCGGTCTGGCCAGCCCGGTCATCGGTATCCACCCCGCAGTTCTTTTAAATCCGCCCAGGTATGCTGGATCCAGAGACCCAGACATAGAGCTGTTTCTGGCTCTCCTGTGTCCAGCCACTCACGAGGCGCCTGAGGCTGGCTGGAGCCTAGCCCTGGCCCGCTCACCCCAGCAGAGCTCACAACAAAGCCAGATGGAACTTCCCACTCCATGAGGACCCCATTTCTTCACATGCCGTCCCGACTTCCCCTCCCCCCAAACCCCACCCAGCAGATCACCCCAGCTCTTTATCAGGCGCACGCGGTTCAATAAATGCTGGATTTAGAGATGACTAAGAGTATGTTACCCACACGCAGAGGCTGGCAAGCAACCGTAAGCCATATTTGATATGCCAAAATACTAGTAACTATTATAAACCCCATTCTAAGGACCTGATGGAATGGGTTTGAGGCTCTTTATATCTGAGATAAGCAGGTGCCCTCTGGGCTCTTTGGTACTAATGAGACAGGTCATATGGAAAATTCATTGGAAGCCCGCTCGAGCAAATCGGGATGGAGCAGAATGGAAGACACTGGAAGAAAAAGAAAATTTTACAAGCATCAATAATAAAAGATAATCTATCTGCTTTAGATCTTACAGTGATACTCAAATATATATAAAGAATTACTATAAACAACTTTATACTCATAAATAGAGAGAGTTAGAGTCCCACTAACACTCATTTAAGAAAAAGGAGAAGATAACCTGAACAGTACTGTTGGTTACAAAAATACAGTTTGCTGAAAAAACTGGGTCATTCAAACATTAAACAGGTCCAGATGGATGTATCATGAATCATGCCAAACTGAATTTTGCTTGAAACTTTTCAGAAAATTGAGAATTTTTTTCTAATCAAGAACTCATTAGATTGTAAATAGCAAAACTAGACAGTAGGGAAACTGCAGTCCCAGAATCTTCCGATAAGATATAAAGATTCTTTATAAATTGTAGGTATTATAGTTCTGCCTGTAAAATTATATTGCACTGCTATTCAGGGTGAAACTTATTTTAGGAATGTTATGTTTGTAAAAAATGAATCAGTACAGCTTACTGTATTAACAGATGAAAAAGGGAAGATTATATATGGTCTAATAGAACAAAAACTAATAATCATTCAGCACTTTTAAAAACAACAAACCAAAAACCTCTCTGCAATAAAGTAGGGAAACTTTGTTGACTAAAGAGGACATTGACAGTAAAACCCATATTTTGATTGTTGACAGCATATTTAATGTAGTGAGAGGTGATGACACTAAGATGTTACTGTAAATCTGGAGGCTCTAGGCAGTAGGGTCAGCCATAAAAAGAAAGAACGTAGTGACATCAGAAATCAGGCAATAAATGGTTCTAGTAGCAAAATGACATGGTTGTTTATGTAAAGAAAAAAAGCCTATGGCATTTACAATGGAATATTTATTTATTTATTTATTTATCATATTTATTTATTTAAAATATTTATACAACTAAGAGATATACAGTTAAAAGATAAATTCATGTTCGGGTTTCAGCTCATAATGTGTTCCAGCACCCATCCCCCTATCAGTACCTGCTTCCCAACCCAGTAACCCCCAATTCCTCCCCCTTCTTCCCCTAGCCTGCCTCTATGGCAGGCTTCTCTCTCTCTCTCTCTCTCTCTCTCTCTCTCTCTCTCTCTGCCCTGTACGCATTGTGGATTGCAATATATACATTTAGAGGTTATCTGGTGTATCTTTTTGCTTATGTTCAATGCTTAGTCCTAGACTGGTATCATTTTCACGATTATTAGCACACTGTTCCCTCTCTCAGCCTTACCTAACCTCTGACTCCCACACACTTGTGGAAGATTCCACCTATTGACAAGACTCCTGATCTCATGTTTTGCCTGACCCTTTGGATATCGGTATATCCTAATATGTGTGTGTGTATACACACACACACATCTGCATACATATATTTATGTCATGCAAATAAATGCAGTCATCTATATCTGTCTCACTCTCATAATTTCACTTAACATGATCCTCTCCATGTCCATCCATTTATAGGCAATATTTTTCCCCTTCTAACTCTATGCCCAGGGATTGCTCCTTGGCTCCCCTCAGGGATAGGTGCCGCGCATCTACCTGGGCCAGCAGCATGCAAGGCAAAGCCTTATCTCCTGAACACTTGCTCTGGTCCGATTCTATTTTCTAGGAAAAATATACATCACTGAAAGAAAGACCAGAAGAAAAGAGCTTCTAGATTGACTCAGGCGCTAAATTCTTTCTCTTCTTGTACTTTTTTCTTTTCCTCCCCTCTTAGTCTCTCTCCTCTCTTTTCTTTTTCTTATTCCTTTGGATCCTTTTCCCTTCTTTCCATCTGTATTTTCTAACTACCCAAGTGTTTTGCCGTCATGATTGTAATGCAAGTCACTTTCACATAAATGTTTTTAGCTCCATTCTGTAAATATATATGCTACACATGATCACCTAGTATATTTTATGGTTGCTAGGCAACCATGGATGGTATGATGGAGTCCTCAGTAGCCTAGGGAAACCTGCGCTTAGTCCACTGACCCTTATTTAATATTTTTAGAAAAAACATTACTTATGTACGGGGTTTTCGTTTTATATGCAGACGCATATAATTTGTGTTAATTTGCCAATGGAAGTGTGCGTCACCAGAGCTACTGGAGTTGGTTTTCTTTTTCTTTTTTTTTTTTTTTTTCTTTTTGGGTCACACCCGCGATGCCTCAAGGTTACTCCCTGGGTCTACGCAGGAATTACTCCTGGTGGTGCTTTCGGGGAACATATGGGATGCTGGGGATCGAACCAGGGCCGGGCATGGGCAGGCCACATGAAACAAAGGCAACCCTACCCGTGGGCTGCAGCTCCGCGCCACTACGGAGGGCTTTCTTACATTCACTCACTCTTCCCTTACCCTGACTGCTGCTGTATGTTCACCAGCTCCACCTTCTTCACCTCCTAATGTGAGGAAGACATTCTGAGAGCTTGTCAAGCCTATTCATTATTCATTTCTTGCTCATATTTAATCAGGCTTCTGGGTTCCAGGAAATGAAGCTGGCTCTATGACCCTCTTGAGGCCTCATGTCTTCACCTCCCCTCACTATATTTCAGCCCTTCAGCCTCTGGGCAGAGACAGCCTCCATGGGAGCCCTTTCCTTGTCACCCCTTCCCCTCTCTCCCGTCCTAGATCTTAAATGGTACTTTTGTTGGCGAGCTGTGCTTTACCCGCCCTGTGGACTTATAGAAGTGTGTTACCTTGTACATTTTTCTTAGAATTTGTTTTGTTCCTTAATATCCAAGTCAGCACTAAAGTGGAATCTTGTGTGTTCCTTCAGTTGTTCTGCAGAGGTGGGTTTCAGTTTGTGTGAAGCATCATTCGTTGTCTTGCTTTCCTCCTCTGGCTGCATAGTGGTACTGTGCGTGGCTGGGGATTAGATGGGCCAGTCTAAATGTTAATACTGTAGCTCAATACTTCTCTTGGAATTTCAGGTAACACAGGAAGAAGGACAGCAGTTAGCACGACAGCTTAAAAGTGACATATATGGAGGCGCCAGCAAAGATCAGGATGAATGTAGACCAGGCTTTCCACGAGCTTGTCCGGGTTATACGGTAAGGAGGACCTCATACTCTCTAAATTTGTTTTGGGGCCGGAGTGGGTGGGGCGTTTGCCTTGCACGCAGCCGACCGGGTTCGAATCTCCGGCATCCCATATGGTTCCCGAGCACTGCCAGGAGTAATTCCTGAGCGAAGAGCCAGGAGTAACCCCAGAGCATTGCTGGGTGTGACCCCCAAAAAAAGCAATAAATAAATTTGTTTTAATCTATTTAATCTAATATACAGGTGATCACTATAATCTTTCATAGTTATTAGCATTAAATTTTAATTTTTTAGCAGAAAGAAGTTATATGTCGGAGCGGTTTGGCTCTGTTTAACACACCAGTGCATGGTATGTTAGAAAAAAGTAAGGGCCCCAAAAGATGACTCAGTTTTTTAAAGCAGCATTTCTTAAACTTTTTTCCACTGTGACCCTATTTGTCTTTTGTTGTTGTTCTGTTTTGGGGCCACACTCCAACCATGCTCAGGGCTTTCTCCTGGCTCTGCACTCAGGGAATACTCCCATATTGCTTAGGGAGTGATCATATGTGGTACCAGCAAGGGGTCAAGTACATGCAAAAGAGAGCTCCTTAACCTGTGCGGTGCCAGCAGAGGGTCAGCTACATGCAAGGAGAGCTGCTTAACCCTGTGCGGTGCCAGCAGAGGGTCAGCTACATGCAAAGAGAGCTCCTTAACCTGTGCGGTGCCAGCAGAGGGTCAGCTACATGCAAGGAGAGCTCCCTTAACCTGTGCGGTGCCAGCAGAGGGTCAGCTACATGCAAGGAGAGCTCCTTAACCTGTGCGGTGCCAGCAGAGGGTCAGCTACATGCAGGAGAGAAAAAAGGAGAGCTCCTTAACCTGTGCGGTGCCAACAGAGGGTCAGCTACGCAAGGAGAGCTCCTTAACCTGTGCGGTGCCAACAGAGAGGGTCAGCTACATGCAAGGAGAGCTCCCTTAACCTGTGCGGTGCCAACAGAGTGGTCAGCTACATGCAAGGAGAGCTCCCTTAACCTGTGCGGTGCCAGCAGAGGGTCAGCTACATGCAAGGAGAGCTCCTTGACCTGTGCGGTGCCAGCAGAGGGTCAGCTACATGCAAGGAGAGCTCCTTAACCTGTGCGGTGCCAGCAGAGGGTCAGCTACATGCAAGGAGAGCTCCCTTAACCTGTGCGGTGCCAGCAGAGGGTCAGCTACATGCAAGGAGAGCTCCTTAACCTGTGCGGTGCCAGCAGAGGGTCAGCTACATGCAAGGAGAGCTCCTTAACCTGTGCGGTGCCAGCAGAGGGTCAGCTACATGCAAGGAGAGCTCCTTAACCTATGCGATGCCAGCAGAGGGTCAGCTACATGCAAGGAGAGCTCCTTAACCTGTGCGATGCCAGCAGAGGGTCAGCTACATGCAAGGAGAGCTCCTTAACCTGTGCGGTGCCAGCAGAGGGTCAGCTACATGCAAGGAGAGCTCCCTTAACCTGTGCGGTGCCAGCAGAGGGTCAGCTACATGCAAGGAGAGCTGCTTAACTTTGTCCCATCTCTCCAGCACCTCATGATTCCTTTTTGTCTGAGAAATCTTCATGCACTCCTAGTATATAAAACAGGTCCAGAGATCAGACAGTCATACTACATTATGAAGAAATATATTTTACTTTACTTTAGTGTGTGTGTTGGGGGATGGGGGCACCGATACACCTGCCTGTACTCAAGGCTTACACCTGTCTCTAGTAGAATAGTTCTTAGTTGAATGATGCTCAGGGATCACTCCTGGTGGGGCTCAGGAACGACATGGGGTGCTGGGAGAAGCCCAGGTTGGCTGAATGCAAGGCAAGATCTCATTTTTTTTACTATCTCTCCAGCCTCCAAAGAGGTTTATTTTAGAACAGTTTTTAAAAGTTATTTCATATTGGGTTGACCCACAGTTTAACAAGCTAAGGCTTTTAAAGAACTTAACCTGACACATAGAAGGTTTCTACTCGGTCAAACCCTAGTGCTACAGACAAGAGCTGAGTTGACCCTAAAAGCTCTCCTGTTAGGGATCACTAATGACCCAGGGCCCACAAGAGGGCCTCGGCTTTATTCACCAGAGTCACATAAATGTCAAAGGTAATCAGACTGCCCTGGATGATTTGGGCTCTCCGGGTGCGGTCAGGTGTGTATGGGTGTGTGTGTGTCGGGGGGGGCGGGGGATGGAAAATGAATGTTGTATTCTTACAGTCTAGGTCCTCCCTGTGTATTCTTATAGTCTACGTCCTGCCTGAATAGGAAACCTAATTTTACAGAAGTAGAGAGTATAGTTATTTTGAAAAGAACACATGTAGTTTCCAGAGGTGTTGGTGATAATGGAATGAGGATGTGATAATTCTGCCACATATTGTGCTAAATGGTTTTCATGTCAGTACCTTTCACAAGTTTGACCCAGAAAGCTGCTCTTTCACTCCCACTTTCATATGAGTAAACAGAAGCCAAACAAATTGAACTCTTTTAAGTTTAAACATATTAAATGGCTGGGCTGGAACTGAACACATTCTCTGGTCCCGAGAATTTGTGCTCTGAACTTGTTTTTCTCATCCAGTTCCTCCCTGGCTCAAAGTAAGCTAGAGAGTGGAGGTTCAGGCCTCCCACAGGGAGTGAAGCAATAATACTCTGTTTCAAAGAGTTTCCTTGTTTGTGACCTTTGAGGGCGCTGGTTCAGAAAGTGTCTATTGGTTTCCTGGACGTGATGGGTGAGCGGGAGTCGTTATTGTGTATTTCCATGTGAGAAAGCTGAGTTGCCTTACTGGATGGGGTTTGATTTGATTTGGGTCTTGATGTCCCTTACTTTGCCGTCTCTGCTCTGTGCTTTTTCTGCCCGTTAGATGCTTTGACAGGTAAGTAGAGTGGACTCATGTTAATGTTTATCTGTTTACATTTGAATAACAAACTTATTTTCTAGCCCCTTGCCAGGGTATATGTATTCTTGTGGAAAGCCAGGTGGGGACCTGCTGGATGATATCATAGAATGCTTCATTTGCTTTTCACAGTTTGTTAACATCTGAGTTGCTATTTTTAAGGAGTAGTTTCAACTTTGCAAGATGAAAGTAATTTTGGAGGTGATGGTGGTAATGAATGCACAGTATTGTGAATATGTCTTATGGCTGTGAACCATCACCTGACTCCCTGGAGCCCTGGCTGCCAGCAGTACCCCCTGGGCCTGTGCTGCTCTGTATTCCCTGGTCCGACCACTGACTGGGCAGTTATCACCTGCTGTTGGCCCAGGAGCCTCCCTGGGCACTGAGAGATTCTTTCAAAGTGATTGTAAATTTTGTGTCATTTGTGTTTTTGCATGCATATATACACACTGAAAACCATTCCCTTCTTAAAATTATTCTTACTGCTTTTTTTTTTTTTGCTGGGGGCGGTCACATCCAGCAATGCTCAGGGTTACTCCTGACTCTGCACTCAGGAATTACTCCTGGCGGTGCTCGGGTGACCATATGGGATGCTGGGGATCAAACCCGGGTTGACCGTGTGCAAGGCAAATGCCCTACTCGCTGGACTATCGCTCCAGCCCCCATTTTTACTGCTTTTAAAAATATGTTGTCCTTGGTTTTTATTCTCAGATTCCATCCACATCCATTAGTCAAGACTCAGGAGGGGTGGAAGTTTGTTTTACTCTGACGTCATCTGTAAGCCTCACAGTGGCTGAAGATACTGGGTTCTAATTCCATCCCAGAAAACTCAGACTCAGCAAGGCCATCTAGCGTGCCTAATGCTGACTGGTAGTTAATGAATGGCAGAACAGGAATAAGAACTACATGCTTTATAAGAGAATTTTTTTTCTTTTCCTCTCCACGAAGAATTGTTTTTGCAGGTGGGGAAAGGGCCACTCCCAGTATTTTTTGGAGTGCTGGGGATACTTTTAATGGTGTTTAGATCCGAGAAGTGTTGAGAGGTCACCCTGCTATGCTAGAGGATGAGGGAGGGGCCTGCAGATGCCTGAGATTCAGCCCAGAGTTACTGCTGAAGCCGCACCCCAGGCCTGTGATAATCACTCTTTTATCTATTCATGTATTTATCTATTATTGATTGATTGATTGATTGCTTTTTGGGTCACACCCAGAGATGATCAGGGGTTACTCCTGGCTCTGCACTCAGGAATTACTCCTGGTGGTGCTCACTAGGATGTAATACAGGATGCTGGGTATTGAACCCAGTTGGCCACATGCAGGCCAAACACCCAACCTGCTGTACTATTGCTCTGGCCCTGGGGTATTTATTTCTTAGAATTATGGAATTTTAACTTGGTTTGGGAACTAATAATTTCCTTAGTTCAGAATCATCTAGTTCAGGACACGCCTGGTATGAAGCTTAGCTAGTTCTTACTCAGGCTAACGCTGAAGTATCTGTCCACCTCATCCCTGCAAACCTCCAAAGATTGGCTTTGCTATCCTTTTTTTTTTTTTTTTTTTTGGGTCACACCTGGCAACACTCAGAAGTTACTCCTGGCTCTGCACTCAGGAATTACTCCTGGGTGTGCTAAGGGGACCATATGGGATGCCGGGGATTGAACCCGGGTCAGCCGTGTATAAGGCAACGCCTTCCGCGCTATTCTATCGCTCTAGCCCCTTGCTTTGCTGTCCTAATTGAATTGTAACATTAGGAATCATCTGCATATTAATTAAACTCGGTGGAAAACCTGCTTTTGTAATATGCTATTACTAAGGATTCTATTCTATAATTTTTCCATTTTACAGGAAGTTCCAAGAGCAGGAATGTCCTCCTTCACCAGAACCAACTCGGAAAGAAAAGGACAAGAAAGGCTGCCATTGTGTCATTTTCTAAGAATCTCTTGAGTTTTAGCTACCAACTGCCAGGAAAAACCCTCATCTTCTCTCCTATGGTTTACATCATGTTGGTACCTTTCAAGCCTTAGACAAATGATCACCATGGTAGCCTTAGATGGAGAAGCTTACTAATCCTTCTGTGAAGCTAATCCTGAGGTCATTTCAAGATAGATTTAAAGGAAACACTAAGGCTGCTTAAAAGATAATAATGGTTCCTTTAAAATTTTTATCTCTATACACAGACACTTTTTTTTTTTAAGGGCTTACATTTTAATAGGGAAGAATCAGATTTGGAACCTAAACATTTGCTGCACCGATAGGTTGACTATAGGTTGTGAAATAACTTTTTAACTTCTGGAATCAACTTCTGCTACTTTATATAGAAATATAGGGAGTTTTTTTTTTCAAATGTGAATTTTTGCCTAGCTCTAAAACTTTTGTTGTCAACTTTAGTTTATCTTAAATACACTGAACTAAATCCACAAAAGTGAGACATCTCAGACCTTTACTGATGCTACATAGTCTTGTTTGGCCAAAATACCAAAATGCCTATTATTTATAGATTAAAAATGACTTATAAGGCCTTTATTACTACTCCTACTCTCAAGATGATCATTTCTATGTGGCCAAGTATTTGTTCTCAGTCTGAACTTAAGCATTTCAGTGTTCTTGGTTTTTTAATTTAAGTCTTTTCACAGCCATGTTGAAAGTGAAAAATAAGTAATTATTGTCTGTCTTCCTTTTCAAGTATTTCTGAATGAGGGATTAAAAAGAAACTAAAACAGTTTTTGTTTGTAATATAAAATATGGAATTGATCTTTCCAGGGTCAGAGATGATTAATGTTTTTGCTATATACTTTTATACATTATTTTCTTATCAAACTAGTTAACAAGTATTTTTATATGTTTGTAAGCAAATATGCTTTCACAGCATACCATGTGTATATGTAAAGATAAGTATTTAATTCTCACTGTTCACTTTTAACTGACAAAAAAATAAGTGAAAACTATAAAAACTGTGGTAGAATTTGTCCTTGCTGTTCTGGTCCTTGTAGCCACCTTTGGCCAGTCATGTATCTTCTCAAGAAACCTTCCCTGTAGAGTACGGCAGGACGGTACTCTGAAACCACGCTCGGCCCCTCCCTCCCTTCCCGCTAGATATTGACTGTTATATCAAGTAGTAAGTGTAAAAGTTTAATCGACAATTCGTGTAACTGTGGATGGCCTCTGATTTTTTTTAAAATTCTGTGGATTGTGTTTAAACAATTCAAAAGTATGTTCCAGAGTTTGAGATACTAAGTGGTATTGCACAGTTGTCACTTTATTGTATGTGTACAACAACCCCATGAAGTTTATAAAAGCGAACCCTGTATAGCTTCAGGTGCTAGAATTAAAATTAATGAGTAATCACAAGATGATGCCTGATGATTACTTTGGTGGTTTCTTGAAGGAATAAGTGTTGGAGGAAATTTACTTTATGCCTTTTCCCAGCAAGGCCTTAGGGTTTGATAAATCAATTGTGGTAATTTGGTGAAATGGCTTGATATTCTTGCTTATTGACTCTGTTTCTTAAGCTTGTTCTAAGAGGGACTCCTGCCAGAAAACCCCCAGCTACAGAAGTGAGAGTGTGAATATATAAACATGTATCCCTCTGGGCATGAAGCCAGAAACAGTTAAGCAAAGCACACCAATTTATGTGAATGTTAATTAAGATTACCTCACACAAAGCTACCACATTTGTTTTGTGCTCCTGCTGCTGTAGCGCTCTTACCACTTTCGGTTCAAGTTGGGAAAGTTTATCATGGGTGACTTCAGAGAACAAGTGACTGTCTGCAGAATACCCAGATTTACTGGTAAATTCTACCCTGATGATTTGTAGCATAGCAGCCCAAAAAATTACATTGTGTATCTTAATTTGCTTTTTTTTCTCCTCTCTGTCCTTGAATTTGGTTTTTATTGCTACATTTTCAAGTTCCGTAACTTTTTCTTCTATAATTATTTAAGCTGTTTTTCTACTCAATGATTTTTTCCCCCACAGTTCAGACTTTGTTTTCCTTCCTTGTCTGTGGAAGTTATATTTAGTTTTTATAAATATATAATATATATTTTAATATATATCTTCAGTTTTCTTTCATGATGCATATGTGTTTCATTATACATAAACCCTCTTACCTGAGTTCCCAAAGAAATAAAATGGCTTATCTTTAAGAATTTTCTTCACTTCTATGCTCCTAGAATTGTGATACTTATCCTGAGAGATTTGAGAAAATATTCACTCAAATCACCTTTAGCAGGGTATAAATCACTTGGAGAAATTCTGGTTGAGAAATAACTGCTTAGACTATTTGAACCTAGTTTTGGTAGCTGTTTGAATGTCCTTGTTTGCTGATCCTATCATCTCTTTAGTTATATCTGTTTCTGTTGATTTCTTAATTTTTTCTCAGGGTCTCATTTTCTTGCTTTTTTTGCACAGGTAGTAAGTTTTGAGTGGATGATGGCTAGCGTATATTTTGTGTATTTCAATTTTGTTTCCTCTGTCTAAACAGTGTTGGGCTTTGTTCTTATAGACAGTTAATTTATTTGCATTTCAGTTTGGATCTTCCAAGCTTGTTTTTAATCTTTATGCGGTCTCAAGTAATGGTAGTGAGTTACACAAGTAAGGATTTGGGTCTCTGGGCTCTCTGGTTTGGTGATTCCAAACCCTCTTTTGAACTGTGGGTTATCATCTGTTCACAACCTACTCGGTAATGACTCTTCAGCGCTGTCTGTACATTGCTTTGGAGCTCTTTTTTCTGTATAGCTCTTTATTTTCCAGAACTTCATCCTGTACCTTTCAGATGCCCCAGGCTCCCTGATTGCCAGTCTTTTCAGTTGAGAGATTTATGTGCTGCTTGGAATCCCCCCCATCTCAGCTGCTACCTGGATGTGCCTCTTGGCAGAAAGCCAGGGCAGTCTTCTGGTTTACTGTACTTGTTTTTCTACCATCAGGATCATAGGCCTATACTGCCTGGTGTATAATGTCTGAAAAACAGTGGCTTCACCTGTTTAATCCACTGATGCAGTTGATTAAGGTCGGAGGACAATTTAACTTCTGCTGTTCCAGCTGCTCAGCATGATGGGAAATGATCTTTTCTGTTCAATTTTCATCATCCAGAGACCTCTTAATCTCTGGCTTGAAATCTTTTCTCACGAGAATAGCCTGATTCTTGGTATGAATAGTCCTCGTCTATGTGAGTATTTTTTATCTCTAGCAGGGGTGGGGATAGGAGCTGGCAAACTTTTCTGTAAAAGGCCAGATAGTAAATGTTATCTTGGGCTTTGTGGGCCATATGGTCTCTGTCCTAGCTACTTAACTGCTGTGGTAGCACAGATAGAGCTATAAGGAATGTTGAAATGATTGAACATGGCTGTGTTCCAATAAAACTTTATTTGTGCACACTCAAATTTGTATTTCATATCATTTTTATATGAAGTTGTATTTCATGTCTCTTTCATATAAAATCATTTTGATTCTTCTGAATCATTTAAATTTATAAGAACCATTCTGTGTAGCCCAGATGGCAGTGGGTTTAGTTTAGAAACCCATGTGAGCCGTGGTTTGGCAGCCTTGCATGTGTCCCATGTAGCATCTGAGGTTACATTCCTGACTTTGCCTTATGCCTTTTTTAAATGTAAGTTTTTTATATAGAATTTCTTGAATTTAGGTTATGAATTTCTCTTTTTTTTTTTTTTGGCATTTCTTCCCAATATAATATTTGAGTTGGATATCCTAATTTCTTACCTGTTCCTATGATCCTGCTTGAAAAGTATCTGGCAAATAAATAGGAAGAGAGGATGAAAAAGTAGTTTCTTGGGTTTTTTTTTTATGGTATCATGGTTATAATGTTGTTGATACTAGTGTTTCTGTCATACAGTGTTTCTACAGTACACCACCACCAGGGTACCACTGTCCCTCTACTGTCCCTCAGCCCCTTCTCACCTTTGCTTCCCCCCCACCTCCGTCTATTAGATTTGATCCTCCTGGCAAAAATCTCAGCGTATGTTTTCATTGTTGGTTCCTTATAAAGTGGTAACTTTCAAATTTTTAACATTTGAACACTCTCTCTTCTTCCCGCAACTTGGAGCCATGCCTGGTGGTGCTCACACATCACATGTGGCAGCGAATGCTCTTGGTTGCCAGAGATAAACCAGCAGAGCATATACTCGGCCCTTTGGACTCTCTCCCTTAGTCACAGAGTATTGACTAATACTTAGTCACTGAGTTATTACTTTGAAAATTAGAAAAGTAGACTAAAAATATTTCATTGAGTAGCCCTCTTGGGTATTCTGGGGGAAGTGAGTAAATATGAAATTTTTTTATTCCTCTAGATTATTCAGTATTTAATAGAGGAGAATTAAGAGCAAATCAATGCAGAGTTAAGGTGGAGTGTGAGAAGCACCCAAAAAAGTCCAGTAAAAGGAAGGTCTGTTTCCCCTGAAAAATCCAAAGGAACTTTTAATTGGAAGTAGTGTCTTAACTGGAGTTTAGTGCAGTGGAAGGAGTTGAGGTGGGAAGGGGAAATGGTGAGGCAGGTGTGACAAAAAGGCTGGAGAAAGTAAAGGCTTGGCCTGTTCTGGAAGGCTGGAATGTCTGGGCCTGGAATCTTAATCCAAAAAGATTGAAGTACAGTGGTGGGAAGTAATGACAAAGGAGACTTGGGGTTGTGGAGGGCTTTTAGTAGGTTTGCCCTTGGAATATACTGGGAAACGGCCAAGGATTCTTGAAAAGGGGTTCCTGGACTAATCTAGGGTAGCATAAGCAGGAAGGTGAATCTTCCGTAAACCCCGAGGGAATCATGAAATCTACTCTCCCTGTCTTCTGCCGCTTGGATCTCTGCTGCTCCTCTCTCACGTGAGGCTAAGTACAGTGTCCTCTGAACTGGACTTTATTTCCATTTTATCCACTCTGTGCTATGATTTCAGTAGAACCTGAGTTTAGTGTTAAATTCCAGCTACTAATCTGTCATTCTTTTAGTGTGCTCGGAATATAACCAAATAGTGTACAAGGAAAGCCCCTGGGAGGAGCGGCAGGTTTCTGCTTCTCCCCTGACATCAAGCTGATGCGCTTTTTTGGTTTGGTTTCTTTTTGGGTAACACCCATCAATGCTCAGGGACTATTCCTGGCTCTGCACTCAGGG
Source organism: Cryptotis parvus (assembly GCA_021461705.1). Taxonomy (NCBI): domain Eukaryota; kingdom Metazoa; phylum Chordata; class Mammalia; order Eulipotyphla; family Soricidae; genus Cryptotis; species Cryptotis parvus. The sequence goes on from JAJIBD010026348.1 coordinate 43,612, forward strand.
ATTACCCTGGCAGTGCTTACAGGACCATAACGGGATGCCAAGGATTGAATCGGGATTAGCCACATACAAGGCAAACGCCCTACCACTGTACTATGGCTCCAGCCCCAGGTCAGTCTTCTTTTTTGGCTAGAATTGCCAGATGTCTTCCCAATCACTTGCTTCCTTCAACTATCCAAAGATGTTACTTTTTTTTCACTTTTGTTCTTGGTTTAAATGATACCTTTGGAGCGCTCTGTTTTGTTTTTTGGGCCACATCTGGCATGCTCAGGGACTGACTCCTGGCATGCTCGGGACCATATGAGATCTCACCTGGGTCGGCTGCGTGCAAGGCAAATGCCCTACAGACGATCATTACGGCTCCTGGCCCGCCCTCCTTGACTACCCATTCTAGCCATTCCAGTCTGCCTTCACTTGCTGACACCTCACTGCCAGGATTGGTCTGTTAGGTCCAATCTGTCGTGTTCAATATCTCTGTGAAGGCAGGGCATGGTGATTATGTTCTCTGTTTCACACAGCAATATCGCCGGATAAGTGTAGGGGGGAAAAATGATGAATGAATCAGGCAAATTGGCAACCCACTACAGGCTGGAATATATTATAATTATGGCAGTTACAACAGGGTTAGTTCAGGGGGCATTTGGGAATGGGGATTGGAACTCCAAAGATAGAGCTAGGAGTAAAATTGGGTATTTATCCCCTCTGAGCTAGTAATGGAGGAGTTGGGTGCAGACTGTAGTAGAAAGTACATCAAGCTTGGGAAAACAAACAGTTGGATATGGAAGATCATGAGGTAGCAAAAAAGCCATGAGAAGCATCCAGGAATAGAATCGGGAGACTATTGTCTGGCTTGGGAGTGGAGTAAAGCGTTGAGTGCTTTGCAACAGAAAGCGATTAATATTTAGAAGTAGCTGATGGCTTAGATTTGGCTTAGTCAACTCCTTGTGGGAACCAATTATAGGATGAGATGTGACTGGAAAACAGGGGAAGTAGAGAAAGCATTGTGGGGTACTGGTATTCTGTGAAATTTTGTGCCAAAGTTAAAGGCAGTTACCTGGCATTATAGGAAAGGATGTAAGAGAAGGAAGAACAAGAAGAGATGCAGCATAGATCTGTAGGTATACATGTATGTAAGCAGAGCTGTGCAGACGCACTGGAGAGATTCAGAGCCTCAGGTTTGTAGACTGGCCTTTGCTGGTGCATGAGAGAATGGCGTTGAGCTCTGCCCTTCAGCCTGTGGTCCATGGGCTGTTGTCAGTTCAGTGTCAGTTTGTGGAAAATGCGTGGCTGTCTGCTGGAAGTGCTCCCCCAACCCCAGCACTCACATAGCAGTAAGCAGCAGCAGATGTCACACTAGCTAGAAATCGTACTTTTATAATACTAGATTTAACCGACTACTACTCTATTGGCTTTTGTTTCTGTCTTAGTTGTCAGATGGTCTATAAAACTTTTCTCTGGCCCACAGGTGTAAAAGGGTTGCAGAACACTGCTTTAGACTGTTTTAGCATTTAAAAATCTCCACCTTTGTGAAGATTGTTTTGCCAAATGTGATTAAAGGAATTGCTAGAAAAACAATCATACTCTTGAATAATATGACAATATCAGGTTATTTGATAAAAATGTTTCTGTCACTTGCTTTTAATTTCTGGATCTCATTGAAGGATGGTAACAGCTTTCATGCTTTATCCAGCTGCTGGGATCTCGCTATAAGTAGCACTCATGGATCGGGATCTAGAGATTCTAGGCTTTTCACAAGGGCCCCTCTGGCCTCCCAGTAGACGAGTAAATTCTAGCCTAAGATCTCCAGGAGAATCTCATGCCAGTAGTAGAGAAAGAGCCCACAGGGTGCTGTAAAGGAATCAGTGATCTCAATCATGCCCTTTGCCCTTTGCCCGTTTGCATATGCTTATTTTAAGTAGAGGAGACCATGTAAACGCATAAAGATATGGGAGCTCTTAGCAGTCAACCCCAAAGCCAGGAAGTGGAGAACATATTCTGAGTTTTGTGAAGAATTTAAACAATCTGAGAAAATGTTAATGAATGCTGTTTTATGACATGAATGTTAAAACTCTGAAATTGCAGTTTGCTCTGATGATAACATAATAAAATAGACACTTTATGTCTATGTCAGGGAACTTTTCAATTATAAGTGACAGTGTAACCTAAACCGAGCCAGTTTCAATACATGGTGGACATTTACTTGCTGGGTTGTGGGGCGTGCTAGCTGATTTTCAGTGACTGCTCCATCAGTATTCCACCAGGAATGCTCTTAGGATGAGAAATGGTTAAACTGTGAAAATGGGGACAGAGAAATCCCTTATATTTCAGAGAGCTCAAGTAAGAGTCTCAGGCCAGAAAAGGTAGTCACTGGCCCCTGCTCTCCTAGCTGCCCACTGTACAGCAAGGGTGTGAGCCCAGGTTCTCCAAGCTGAATTCTCGGTTACTCTGTTACCCTCCAGAACATAGAATGTCTTCTGAAGCAACAGTGTTTCTAAAGCAAGGGATGCCATTATTTAAATTTGACATTTTAGTGCAGATCTTTTGCTCACAGATTTCAAAGGATTTAAATTGAAGAATTATCTTCCTACTCATTACCATTCAGCTGCTATTTATAGTTTGTTACAGCATCTCACTCATTTTCAAAAGGGACTAATTTATTCATTCATTCTCCCTACTTTGGGCAATCTGAAGAACAAAATGAAAGTGCTATTAAAATTAATTGCACCAAATAACCAAATACTGGATGCCTGCATCTTTCTTGCTACTATGTGAAAATTAGGGGTTAAACATTTATTTGGACAAGAGTGTCCACTTCTTTAGGATTTAAATATTTAACTGCAGGGAAAGAAGGACCGACAAACAGTGTTGGTACACTTTAGTATTTACCTCTTTTAAACTACCGTTTGGAACATAGACTGTTGCTTAGATCAGAAAAATAAATTTGACAGGGTAAGATTTTGTATGTTGACATTTTAGCCACCAACTGGGCATGAGCTAAGTGTCTGGAGATCCAGTATGAGAATGTTTGGGGTAGCCCTTTTATCTATTTATATTTATTTACTTGTCTATTTATATTTTTTCTGCTCTTTGGGTCACACCTGCACAGGTTACTCCTGGCTCTGTACTCAGAAATTACTTCTGGCGGTGCTTGGGGGACCATATGGGATACCAGGGATCGAACCCGGGTTGACTGTGTTGAAGGCAAATGCCCTACCTGCTGTACTATCCCTATGGCTCAGAGGTTACCTGTCAGGGAGCTGCTGGGGTCCCCCGACAGTGTCAGGACAGATCTCTTCTACCTCCGAGGCCACCGGGAATCCGGATGAAAACTCGCGAGTCCGCACAGTTCCAAAAAAGGCTTTTAATAGTACAAAAAGCTCTACCAGCGCAGTCCAATATAATGAAAGAATTCTAGCTCTGGTCAGAACTTAGACCATATAAGAGAGAGCCCAAGTCTCCCACCAAAGAGAGAATCTCACCCAAGAGGAGTCCTACCCAAAAGAAAGAAGAAAAGGCTGGAGTGTCCCAAGTCAGTCCCCTTATATACACCAAAGTAATCCTGTTGACAGGGAGGGTCCTGTCAACAAAGAACCATAAATAGAGTGTAGGAGGGTGGTGCAACACCCTATTACAGGTATAAACAAAGGATTATGCCAAGGACTAATCCCTTCTTCCGAGATTATCTCTTAGTAAAACACTTTTTGAGAGAGGGGGCTGATATAAAGTAATACATCTTAATTTAATGGGCTTTATGTAATCTAGATGGTACCCACAAGGTCCTACTTATTATCTGCACCAGGGTGATTCTTCTCAATCTCTGTATACTGATAGGGTCATACTCACCTGCTTGAGGGCAAACTATTATGATCCTTCCTATAATATTAAGTGATAGTTTCAACATAGCAGGGTGGTAGTCTCCTGGTAAATTCTAACTGTCCCACGCTGGGTGCAGTGGGTATAAAGAAGAGCTGTGCCCAATCTAGAAAACATAGAAGTCTTAGTAGATGTATAATAAGTCAGAAGTTATTCAGAGTCAAGGTGACCTCTGTAACTGTCACACCCTTTTTCTGTGTTTACATGAAGAGAGATCTCATTAGAATGAACCTTGGCTTAAGAACATGTAAGTAGATTAAACTGAGAGTGGGTAAAACAACAAAGCTCCCAAACTAGCTAAGCCTGTCATTCAACAGTTACCCTTTTAAAAAGAAGTGCAGAAACTATCCTGAAATGTTTTAGTACACAAAGTTCAAATAAAGAATGGTACAAAATTGTGTTTGTTTTGGGTCCCCCTAGCAGTGCTCAGGGTTACTCCTGAATCTTGTCAGGAACCACACTGATGGTGCTTGGGGGAGCATCTGGGGTGTCAGGGATTGTTCCTGAGTCGACTGCACCAAGCACCCTGCCCACTGTACTATCTTTCTGGCCCCCACAAAGTTTAATTTCCCCTGTTCCCTTTGTGGTGGTTGCAGTGAGCAGGGTTTCACACACACTTGTTGCAGAGCTTACACACTCATGTTCACAGACCTTGGTTGTGTTTGTGCATGCATTGGTTGCCGTGCAGTACTCATACTTGGTTGTTGTGTCGATCACATATTTGGGGAGAGGGAGGTCCCAAAGGTTCTTCCCGGTCCCCACCTTGCTGTTGTTGACCAACCAGTGGTTTATTGTGAGGGCCTGAGGGTGCATTGTTGCTTGGGCCGTGTGGTGCTGGGATTCCCAGGGGTACTGAGCAAGCCTGGGCGACCCCCAGGTGCTCTGGTGGAAGCAGTGTGGGTCACATGTGAGGTAAGAGCCTTAGCCGCTGTATTCTCTCGGGCAGGGTGCTGTTGTGGCACGGGCATCCTGGGATCCTAGGAGATCAGTTCATAGCCTCATGTCTGTAAGGCAGCCACCCAGATTAAGCCACCCCAGAGCCCTCAAAATTTGATTAAAAATAAAAACACAAAATCTTTTCTTTTTTTTTTTTTTTTACTCTGGGTCTAAAGTAGCCCAGTCTTTATTTTCAACTGCTACAACAAATTGTCCTTCAAATAATGCATTGGCAAAGTGACAGGTGAGTGACCCAATATCCTTTTAGGAAATACATCTCTGGACTTCTTGGCTTCTTAAAATGTAGATTGGATTACAGCTGGTTTGGCACTCACTGGTAAAACGATGTAATAATTATAACTGCTCTTACCTGGCCATTTCTCATGGGTACCCTAGGCTCTGTATACTGGTCTACTTCAAGTGGAAGTCCAAACAGTTTTCATTTTTGTAGTAAAAAGTCTTTATTTCCAAAATGATTGGTTAGCCAGAAAAACTACAAACAGCCTAGCACAAGACTTTGGTAAGAAAGAGATTTGACATTTCTTATAAACTCCCCCTGCAAACAAACAAAAATAACACTTAGGTAACAAGAACTGTGTTACTCATTCTCAGCCATTAACCATTTAACCTTGTTTTCTGTGTTCAGCATTAGGATTAAAAATTTACCTGATATACCAAATAAGAACAGTAGATCAAGAGTACTTGCCCTTCGGTGACTTAGGAATTGCCACTTTACAGAACTCTGACTTCTCATGGATCAGGAGTAAACGCATTAGCAGTTCAGAGTGATTTTGCCAAAGGAAGCAGATTCCATATTGAGACCTTTTTGTCCACCAAAAATACTCCGATTTTTTTTCTTTGTATCAGTTGTGGGTGGCGGAGAAGCCAGTTCTTCTAATGATTTGAAAATGAAAGTGAGAAGTAACTGAAAGCCCAGAGATGTGATAATAATGGCCTTTGCAGAGCTAGGGAGCAACAGCCCTTTACCCTTGGCTGCATCTGATTGCAGTGGCTGTCTTAAATAAAACAAAAAAAGCCCAACCTTCTGAACCCTTAATAGTTCAAAAGCACAAAAGATAGACCCAGTGGTTTTTTTTTTAATTGAACAGTCTTGTGCTAAAAGAACGAATACAAATTCTGAGAAAAGCATTTATATATATATATATATATATATATATATATATATACACGCACACAAGATATATGTGTATGTATATATACATATATGTATATAGTTTGGACTATACTGATGTGTTGAATATGAATTCTTAGTATTCAGAGCATTGTATCTCATCCATGATATATTTGGATTAAGCATAATAAAGAAGATCTACAACAGAAACAACAGTTTTAACAAGTAAATGAGTAAATTGCTGAGGGACTCAACTCCGTTAAATGTCCTACGCTAGTCCTTGGTAATCAGTCTCCCTGAATTTGGTGTGCTTTTGAGTGCTTGGATGGGTGGTTAAGGGCTGTGCGTGGGACCGGGCCTGGGGTGACTTCGCCATGAATAGGTCAGACTTCCCCAAGCAGGACTTAACAAGATTTTCTTCCCCAGCTTGCTTTTGTAATAGTCCTTTCTTTCTAGAGTTTCCTTTCATGGTTTCTGAAATACTTCGTAAATAAAAATTTTTTGTAACTAAAAAAAAAAAACCCAAATCCTCAAGTACACTGTTGGTGGTTTTGTTGAAGCAGTGGTGGACACAGCAAAATGTTTGCAGCACTAAAAACAAAAAACAACATTGAAAACTCTCCTTCAGCCCTGGTTTGGAGCATGAAAATCTCCATGAGATTTAAGGATTTAAATCCTTAAAGGTTTAAGGAGCTATGGATTAGGACTGCGGGAGAGGTGAGGACTATTGGAGCAGCCCAGTAGCAACAAGGCTCGAAGAACCTGGCATTCCAGAACAGTGGCCAGAGGGGGAAGCGACTGCGTGGACTTAGTTACTCTGCTTCCTGCGTGAGAACCCACATCCTTCCGTACAAATCAAGTCGCCATGAGATAAACAGATTCAGAGCTTCTCAGTGAAAAAGAAAAGCCACCAAACATCCATGCTGACCTTCACATCTATCAGCTTTATTTTCCCAAGAACCATGTACCAATGACCGAAGAGACTCAATAAGAACATTCTACTAAATCGGTTTCCCCAACGTGGGTCAAGCCATCCCCTCTGGTTTCATCCTTAAGGGGATGGGAAAGTAACTGATTGATTGGGACAGGGGTGCTAGTTAGTAGCCTCGAGCAAACAAAGTAGCTTCGGTGCACTTGCGGGTCCTGTCTGCGCATTAAAAGAAGGTAGGCAGGGGAGAGGGCTGAGTGGCCATCGTCCTTGTTTTGGAAAGGGCAATCAGCCGGATCAGTCGCGGTAATCACACTGCAGGAACGAGCTGGCTGACGGGAATAAGTGTGTCTCAGATCTGATGAGGAATATCACTCCCTGCTGCCCGGTGCTGAGGGGCAGTTGGAGCTGCCTCTCCTGGGGACGAGGCCAGAGTCTTGGCCCTACAGCCTGGGCTAGTGCTCTAGGGAGACACAATCTGTTTCATCCTGGCAGAGGGTCCCACCTGGCCTGCACCAACCGAGAAGTATACCAAGAAAGGGTGTCCCTGGCATCCACAAGACTATTGGGTGCACCACGGTGTAGAAATGGGATCTAGTGTACACGATTTAAATTGCCTTAAACAAACAAGCAAACAATCCAACCACTGGGGACTCAAATCTAGAGCACAGCCCGGAAAACCTGGACCCTCACTCGCTAACAAGGGTGAACATTGCAGGCTCTGATCTCCTTCTTGTCTTTGCAGCTGGTAAACTGGGAGCTTTTGAACCGCTTCTTTACAGTCATGTAGCGTTCCTGAATCCCACCGCCGCACAGTTTGGTGCATTCCGACCAGGCTGTCCAGGGGCGCATCCTACAGCCTGAAAGCAGAAGGCTGGTTAGGCCGGCAGACACGAGACAGACAGGATGCAGAACCCTAGAAAACAGCTACCAAATTTAGTGCTGTTTCTGCTGTTGAGTATTGTGAGAAGTTAAATGATTGTGTCCTATTTTAGGGACTGTTAGGTCATTTGTGCTTCCAAAATAAGACCATAAAACACTTTGTAGCTCTTTCTAGTAAGAAACAGGGTCTGTTTCTCTTGAATCTGATCAATGGGACAAGAGCAAATATCCAAAAGGCTGTTGGGATCCTTCCAGCAACATGGAAGTAAGCCTGATCCGGGGAGAACACACCATCCCTTTGGAGACCCCAGCAATACAGGTACCTTCCCTAGTGTAGCCACCAGTGGACAGTGGCCACATAAATAAGCCTGAACGCTGCCTTGGAAGACTCACCCAGCACAGCCACCCTTCTGACTAGTGTGAAGTGGCTTCTTGGTGCAGCACTCACTCAAGGAGCAAGCAGTCACTTCATTTTCATATGCTTTGCTCTCAAGTAATTGGTCCTCATATTAAACTCAAGCAGAGTTTATTTTCCCTGCGCAGGTAAACATGTCCTTTTCAAAGAAAACTTCAAAACACCCATAACGCCAGCTTCCAAGGGGCCCAAGAGCACAAAGCTGAGTACACCCTTTGCAGGGAAGGAGACCCAGATCTCATCCCGGCACTGCCTGGATCCCTGAGATCTAGCCAGGTGAAGCCCCTGAGCACCTGAGTGACCCCCCGCCCACCAAAACAAGGGGTCAGGGTGCATGCCTAGCATGTGCCCAACCTGGGCTTGACTGCTGGTACCACATGGTCCCCAGAGCTTGGCTGGGTGCATCCCTGGAGACCCCCGAGCACCCAGGGCCCAAGCAACACTGCATCCTTGGACTCCAGCATGGAACCTCTGGCCCTGCTGCTGTAGGATCACCAATGGGGCGCCTGGGCCTCCTGAGCAACACATGGGAGCCCCTCTCCCACCCCGCCTCCCAAACTCCCCCATGTTCTCATACTTTGAATCAGTGGGACAAGAACAAATACCCCAAAAGGCTGTTGGGATCCTTCCAGTAACACGGAAGTAAGCCTGATGTGGGGAGACCACGTGGGAATACTGTTTCTGATTATGCAGCCGGGTTAGCTACTGTCTGTGAAGATGAAGATCGCCGCACAGTGCCTGCTGTTCAGACCAACCAAGGACATTTATGTGGGGGCTAGAGTGATAGTTCAGGGTAGGCACACACAAGGCTGACCCAGGTTTGATCCCCCAGCACCACATATGGTCCCCAAGCACACCCAGGTATTGCTGGATGTGGCCAAAAAAAAAGTATGTATGTGCGCGAGCGAGGGCGGGTGCATTGCCTTGCACTTGGCTGGTCCTAGTGCCGTCCCGGCATCCCATTATGTATAGTTCATTGAGTCCTGATAGGAGCCATCCCTGAGATCAGAGCCAGGCTTAAGCACACAAGGTTATAGCCGAAGCCCCACAAAAACAAAACCAAATCATACACCGGGGGTTTAACGCCCTATTTTGAGTCCTAAAGCAGCCTTAAATTAATGGCGGGATGAGAGGGACATGCAGTCTCTCTGCGTGGGCTACAAAATTAGGAACTTGATCTGTGCCACTGTTTCAGCGGCCACTCCTCCGAGCAGCTCTCCACGGCTTCTTAAAGCCGTTCTCTTGCTTCAGACCTTCACTGCCGTTGCTGCCTGCTGCGCCCGGCTGGCTCCAGCTGCAACCCCAGGAGAGAGCACGTTCTGGGCTCCTTTGCAATCAATCATCTTTGCTTCTCCCTCTCGCGGGGAGAAGGAAAGCGCCCTGCTCCAACCAGTACCCCCCTTAGCCCTCCCAGTGCCCCTCTAGCCTCCCTCCTGCTGCGCCCGCACCCGTGAGCACTATACCTGGGAACTGCTCTCCGTCGGCCTCTTCCCGCAGTGGCTCGCTCCTCCGGCTCTCGCGGGCCTCCCTCCAGCGTAGCTTCTGGACCGACTGATTGCGGAGGCATTTCCAGCACACGGCACTTCTTCCTCTGCACCGTCTCGGGGCAGGGGGCTCCCCTCAAACTGGGGCTCCATTTGGATCATCCGGGTTCTAATCATGTGGCCTTTCCGCACGACTTGTTACATTCCGACCACTGGGACCACTCGCTGAGCTCGCAGTCTATGGCTGGGGGAGAAAAGGGGGCAAACGAGCTTCATCCAGCCCACGGGGAGCCAAGGAGACAGCAATGGCCAGATTATAACCTGCATTCTAGACAAGGTCTCTAGGCGGGAGGTTGGGGGCTCTTGGGGGTTTTTGGACATGGGGGATGGTCTTTGGGTTATTCAAAACATCATGTCCTGATCTTTTGGAATATTTAAAAATTAATCTAAGTGGAACAGATCAGCCTCACAATCAGCTCCCACACCTGGCATTTGCTAGACTGAACCCCAGTGGTCAAAGCCTAAGGATTGTAGCTTTCACAATGAAGACCCAGGCAACTCTTCTGCCCTCAACATCATCCATTATCCTGAGCTCAGTGTGTGGCTGTGTCTGTCCAAAGCAGGAGCCAGAAATGGGAAATTCAGTCGAGATGGTGAATGGGAACAAGTGCCGTCACAATGCGGTCCTGAACATTCACAGTAAGCCAGTGCTGGCTCTAAGGCCTCAGTCTGATTCTCAAGGATGTATCTGACCCAAAGAAGCAAATAATCCCCAACTCTCCACTTCTTCCAGACTGGCTCTGAGCTGGAGCAAGGACCGGGTCATTGCTCCACTGTGCTGCTCAGTTGTGTCAGGCCTTCATCCCTGGGGCGTTCAGGCAGACTCTTATCTGCAAAATGGGGACCTTTTGTTTTTCTTCTCATTAGGTGTGAGTATTAAATGAGAAAAATGTTCCCTGAAAAATTCCTGGTGCACAGAAAATACAAATGCCCCCACCCCCTTTTTTAGTGGACTTTGATATAAAGCATTTTGTTCAATGGTATCTTTTTTTTTTTTTTTTTTTTTTGCTTTTTTGGGTCACACCCGGTGACACTCAGGGGTTACTCCTGGCTCTTCGCTCAGAAATTACTCCTGACAGTGCTTGGAGGACCACAGGAGGGGATCGGACGTGGGTCAGCCGCATGCAAGGCAAATGCCCTACCCCTCTGTGCTATCGCTTTGGCCCCTGTTCAATGATATCTTGGTCAGGAAGTGCAGGAGCCTCAACGCTGGTGTTGGGGATGTTGAGTCTGGATCCATCTCAGTTCCCAGAAGCCCCAGGCGTGGTTCTCTCCACCGGCTCCCGCAGCTGCTTGATGTCCAAGTTCTGTCCACTCCCCACTGAGTCTAGCTAAGTGAACCCAGGCGCTCTAACAGGGAACATCAATTGAGGCTGCTTGGTCCAGTGCTTCTCACTTTGTACTAATTTGCTTTAACCCTCAGGGCAACGCTGGAAGTGTTTTCCGATGTTGTATTTTATAAGGGGCAGGGAAGCTAAGCTGGGATCTGAGTGTGAGCAGGGAACTGAGTGGCGATAAAGCAGAGAGGGTGAAGGAAGGCTGCAGGTGCTTTTCAGGGAGACTGGACACCAGGTCAGAGCCTATGTGCCTGACTTCCCCACCCAGAAGAGCAGTCTCTCAGCCAAGCAGAAAAAGCATCTGGAGAAGAGTCCCCGTGGAATAAACCGCTAACACAGAGCTTTGGGGGTGGGGGTGGCAGGCAACCTTCTGAGAACTCGTTTTGCTGACTTGCTGTCTTACCAAGACTGCTAAAGTCGAGGAGTGGCTGATTTCTAGTGGTGGGTAAATGAGCCCCCGGGGCAGAGAAACAGAATTAAAGAGCTGGAAACCCCCTGGGTCAGTAGACTCTAACTGGGGGCAGGGAAGAAGGCGCCTCTGCTGAGGGTTTTCCCTCGAAATCTCCTGTTTAGACTTTGCAGCAATGGGCAATTTGTCGAGGATAGTGAGAGCCCGCTTTGTAATGAGATTCATCGCCTGAGCCAACCACTCATGCTTCTCCCCACCACACAATTGTGCTAAACGCCCTAATCAAATGATCGCCTCCCGTGAGGAGAGAGAGACGGAGGAGGAGCCCCGGAACTTACGGCACTCTGGCAGCATGCACTTCTCCACCTGCTCCAGCTCCTCGTTACAGTCCCCGAGTTCAGCCAGAGACTTCAGCATGCGCTGCCGGGTCCTCATGCCCTTCCCACAGGTCACGCTGCAGTCGCTCCACTCGGACCAAGGGGACAGCAAGCACGGAATGGTGTCTGGACCAAGAACAAGGTTCACTACCGAGGCCAGAGAGCAGGCTCTTTGGCTAGCTTTGCCCTCCCCACCCCTCACCTGGGGCTCTTGGATAAAAGCAGAATTGAGGTGTCTGGATAAGAGTGACTCATCCCCACCCCCAATGGAATGTTCCTGTTCCTGCACCAGCCTTCCTGGGGGTCGTGACATGACATCAGGTGGGCCTCAGTAGGAATCTGGGACTCCCTTTGAAAGGACTCTGGGAGTGTGAAGAAGGGTCTGCTAGAGGCAGAAACATCCCATATGCTTGAGAGCCAGCGTTTGGGGGGTAGATTGCTGGAGTTTCTAGCTTGCCCATGTTGAGTTGTGAGTCACTGCATTTGTGCAGTGGGCCATGTATGTGTGTGAATAGAGCGGGCCAGCAAATCCAATGTGGAATCAGAACTAGGGGCTCAGAATGCCCTGGGAAACCCATATCCTGCCTAAGGCGCATTTTAACGCCACTACACAAAGGAACTTTGGGTCCTTGGGATTCTGTCCGAGCCCACCACTTCCCAGCACTGCTCAGAAAAGTCCTTGTGCTGGAACATTGTATGACTGACACCCAATCACGGACAGCTTTGTAATTGTATAGCTCACGATGATATAATAACATTAAAAAAAGAGAAAGGCCCTCAAATGCAGCTACTCTTGGACTGGCTGAGGCTCACACCCCAGAGCCCAGAAGTTGCTCTTGGCAGAGCTCAGCGAATCTGGGGACGTTTCTCCCCTGCCACTGCCCAGACGGAGCAATAGGGGTGCTGTGGTCTTCGAAATGGTCCCCGTGGACTCCGCGTGTCCAGTCTCGCCCCCACTCACGGCACTCGGGCATCATGCACTTCTCGGCCTGGGACATCTCGGCCTTGCACATGGAGCCGTCAGCCGGGCTCATCTTGACCATGCGGTGCCTCTTCTTCATGCCCATCCCGCAGGTGGCGCTGCACTCGTCCCACTCTCCCCATTCGGTCATCAGGCAGCTGCTGGGAGCTGAGGGGGTCGAGCGCCTTTGGAATCCCCTCCCGTGGCCCCTGGAGCATCCCTCCCCTCCCCTCCCCCGCCCGGCGCCCCCACTCACAGCATTCCTCATTGACCGTGCACTTCTCTGTCTCCTCGGTGGGCAGCGTGCACACGGAGCCGTCCTCTGGGAACTGCTTCACGTACCTCTCCCGAGAGCGCATGCCCAAGCCGCAGGAGATGCTGCACGGCGACCAGGTGATCCACTCGGACATGGTGCAGGTGGAGCCGTCTGCAACACAGCGACAGCAAGCTGCATCCCGCGCCGCCGCTAGGGGCGCGCCGGCACACCCCGCCTGAGCTTCCAAGGCCCGGGGATAGGAAGGAATCAGCTGACATTCGGGAGAAATCAGGCAGTTGAAGGTGGAAGCCAACACGGTAACTACAGGTCTTTAAGCCAGGAAGCGTTTCAAAGGCACACGCCCTGCTCTGTACCATGACAACACATTTCTGCACGTCTGATAGACGTTTAAGTGCATAGAAATATGCACACATATGATATAAAATGCAATTACATATAGTGTAAGAGAAATCATAACATGTCCGTAGGACAGATATATCATACATCTAAAAGCACTAAGTATTATAAAAAATTTACACGCTGTATAGGTTTGAGGCAGAGGGCATTCCTCTACCTCAGGTATAAGGCCCTGGGTCGAAAACTTACTCACCGCTCACAATTCATTCCCTCAGTCACTAACCACCTTTTAAGTGTTCCATATCCATGTATGGCTGGTGGTTATGACACTAGGCAGTGAAGATACAGAACCTGTCCATCAGACAACCTGTCCGTCAGCACGGAAAACTCTACTGAACCACGCAGCAAAGAAATTATGCATGAATTCTGAGATGCAAGGTAAGCTCTTTGGCTGAGAGCAACCTGAAATATTAGTGACCGTCAGAAGCTGCCAGTTCCCAATCTAAGAAAAAGAGAAGAGAGAATTTTGTAGCTGAGGGTAGTGTGTGATTGGCCTTAGGCTGCACAGACCTGGAAACTCAGGACCAACCCACCAAAGAGCAGCTGAGCACATTCCACTGCTCGGAGACCGATAACAAAGAGGAAGGCGCTCCAGCTGCTAGCAGGGAGGAGAGGAGCGGGGCTGGAGTGTCTGCGTGTGCCAGGAGAGCAGACTGAGGAAGGAAACAGGAAGGTGGCATCACTAGCTGGTGTTCACCCCCGGGGCTGCACCCGTGCTGTTTCATCTGGGGGTGTTAGGAAAGGTCCCGCGCAAGCACACGGTTCTCAGCAGGTTAATGATAAGGATAATCATGTTCCCTGCACAGCTGTTGGGCTGTTGCCTTGGTGCTGGGGCTTGGGAGGCTGACTGCTCCTTGGTAAAGAGACAGGGGGGTGTGTGGAGTGAGTGTGTGTTTGTGTGTGAGTGTGTGTGTGAGTGTGTGTGTGCAAGTGTAAGTTTGTGTGAGTGAGTGTGTGAATGTGTGTGAGTGTGTGTTTGTGTGTGACTGTGTGAGTGAGTGTGTATGTGAGTGTGTGATTGTGTGAGTGTGTTTGTGAGTGTGTGTGAGTGTGTGTGTAGTGTAACCCATCTAGTTCTAAAAAAGAAGAAAGCGTAGTCATCCCCACCCATTCACTTATTCAGGTCAGTAAATGCTTACGAAGTGCTTAGTGGAATACTGTGAGGCTAAACAGACGTGTAAGCGTTGGATCTTGTCCTGCTCCAGAGAAAGAGATGGGTATAGAAACTGGCAATAATTCCAGGTACTAAAAATAGGACAATAGAAGCAAAGCCCATTTAGCTGGGAAGCACAAAGGGGAAGAAAAAACTTGTTCCTTCTTGGAGTTCTGGGGAAGATTCATGTGAGAGGGTACATCTGGGGATCTCTGTGTCAGGTTAAGGATTTTTTCCTTTTTTCCCGCAGAAAAGGGAACAGACTGTGGGAATGTCCCAGGTGAAGTGAGAAGGACTAAAGAGTGTGAGACCAGCTGCAGGTGTCCACGGGCAGGTCCCCTGCACACTGGTGATGCCATGCATTGTTTAACCTGCAGGCATTGCAGTACACAGTGCGGGTAGAGCAGTAAGAAATCACTGCCGGAACCCACTTGTCAGACTTAGGGACAAGGCTAGCTAAAGGCAGGCATGTGCCAACTGATACTTGTGTTCCAGTTTGATAGAGTTGGGAGTGTCACTGTCTTCACTGTCTTCCCGCTCATCATCGATTTGCTCCGAGCGGGCACCAGTAACATCTCCGTATGTCCTGTCTCATGCAAGTAGAGCCCAAGGGCACCTGCTTGCTCCAGGAACATAAAGAGCCTCAAACCATTCCATCAGGTCATGGGAATGAGGTCTATAATTGTTACTGGTATTTGGCATATCAAATACGACACGGGTAGCTTGCCAGGCTCTGCCGGCAGGTAAGAGTAAGAGTTGGGAATATCAGGGTTAAAAGCCCCTAACTTGGGCTTTCTGTGATCTGGGAAAGACTTTACCCTGGCAGCAGGACACTATTCCCAGGGCATGAGGTTGAACTTAGGAAGCTCCGTTTGCATTCCCAAACAAATGACCATGTGACTTTTTCTGACAACGAGTCAGTGAACTTTGTGACGTAGTATCAGATTGTGATGCAGTGTATTAGGAGGGTTTTCACTGACCACCACCTCAGATCTCTGTGTAACACTTGGCAGTGAACTAAACTGAGCACCAAGAACCACAGTTGGGGTGTGAAGGCAGAGTGACTTGACAGCATCTTTCTTTATTAGAAGTCCCTCTATGAGTACCCTGGAAGAGGGAGAAAGATTGTCCCAGGCAATTAGGAGAAACCTAATCAAAACACAGTTGCCATAATTAAATGTATGCCTTGTTTTGGTATAATTCCTTCCAAATGTCCACAGGAACTTTGTCCTTCCTTTTCTAACTGATCCGTAAATAATCAAGTTCAAAAGAAGAATTGATGTAGATACAGATATCTGGTTTGGGTGGAGGAGGCTATAGGGAACACAAAATTACAGGTAGAAAGGTAGATATATTGAAAAAATAGTAAGATCTATTATAAAATTCATATGGAGTCTGAAATAGCTAAATAGCCAATCCTGAGTAACCAAAACAATCTTGATAAAAGAAAAAAGTTGGAAGATTCACACTTCTGATTTCAAAACTTCTTATAAAGCGACAGTAGTCAAAACAGTTCGGTTCTGGCATACAGACAACATGACCAGTGAAAAAGGATAGAGAACCTAAAAGGAATTCTTAAACATGGGAAATGACTTTCACTCATCATGCCAGACTATTCAATAGAGAGGGGTACTTTTGTTCAGTCATTGGTGCTGGGATATTTGTTTATCTACACATCAAAGATCTGGAATATTTCTAACATATACAAAAACTAACTCAAAATGGATAATGTCATAAAGCCATAAAATATTAGAAGAAATTACAGGACAAAAGCTTTACAACACTGGATTTGGTAATGAGTCTTATTTATGACCCTGAGGCATAGACAAGAAAAGTTGGACAAACTGAATTTCATAAAAATTAAAAAGGTGGGACTGGAGCGATAGTACAGTGGGGAGGGCATTTGCCTTGCAAGCATCCATTCTGGGTTATATCCCCAGCATCCCATATGGTCCCCTGAGCACCACCAGGAGTAATTTCTGAGTGCAGAGGCAGGAGTAACCCTTGAGTATCGATGGATGTGAGTCAAAAAGCCAAAAAAATTAAAAAAAGGTTTGTACCAAAGGATATCAATAATAAAAAGGCACTTTGAAAAATGGGACAAAACATTGGCAAATAACATACCTAATAATGTATTGATATCTAGAATATATTAATATGGCATGTTCACACCCCTCTGAGTGTCTTTATATGGGCACAAACAAGCAGAAGCTCACGAGAGGGCAGCCAGGAGAGGTGGATTAAGCTGTACATTAGAGAGAGCCAGAGAGTGAACGATTCTGCAAGAGGTCAGTGCTCTTCAGTTACCCTCAGCTGGAGGAGGCTCTTCCCCCGTAGATCCCCATCTATCCAGCTCTTCCCATTGCCCATTGCTCCTCCAAGACAGGATCAAACAGAGGCAGAGAGAGAAGCGGTGCCATGGAAAGAAGGCAGTGACCTTACACATTGGTCAGCCAGCGCCGCCTTGAAGCTCTTTCCCCTACTGCGGCCTAACGGACACACACTCACTGTTTAAGCCTGCTTTTGAGCAGGGGCACAGTCTGGAATTCTTACCACCAATGCAAGTGCCCTGGCACAGGAAGTGCCTGTTTAACTTAGATGGAAATGAAAATGCACAGCACTGGGGCAGGTCTGAGGCAACCCTGACTTAGATGGAAATGGAAACACACAGCACTGGGGCAGGCATCTGAAGTAACCCTGGTCACGCTAGTCACCTGTTTCAGAGAAAGAGACTGGAATTAAGTTCCAGAAACAGAGTGCTTGCTACTAGCTGCCGCTGGTCATAAGATGTTTTACTACCTCTCCAATAACTTGTGTCTATCCCTCTAAGGCTGAGGAAGAAAGGGGGGTTGGTGAGTTAATTGCAAGAATTTGCAGGGGGGCACACTCAGATCTGGCTTATTCCTGCCTCTGTGCGGAGGGACCACTCCCTGGCAGTGTTCAGGATCCTACGTGCCAGAAATCAAACCAGGATCAGCTATAGGCAAGCACCTAACCCCATGCTCTGTCTTCTTGCCCAATCTCAAGAATTACTATACCAAAATGTACCCTGGGGAAGGAGCAGGTGTTGGAACACTGCATGGCTGAAACCCAATCATGAACAACTTTGTAACTGTGTGTCTCCTGGCGAATCAATTAAAAAAAAAAGTCAGTCACACATTCACATACAAAGAATTTTTCCTTCATCCTAAGACACACTGTGCCTTTGTGATCCTGTTGAAGATGGGCGTCAGTTTCAGGTAGTCCGCAATGACAACTACACGCAGGCTCCTTGTCTCCCACTAGGGATGCTTTTGACTGGGTACAAAGGTCCAACCAGTGGGAGGCAGCGCTGACACCCCCGCCCCCTGCTATACTCAGTCTCTGTCTCTCTGTCTCTCGTCTCTCTGCCTCTCTCTCTCTCTCTCTCTCTCTCTCTCTCTCTCTCTCTCTCTCCCTCTCCCTCTCTCCCTCTCTCTCAGAGTCTCCTAGATGTCTGTTGCTGGAATTATCTCACCTTCATCGCTGCATCCTGGGCCCATGCAGGGCTGGAAGTCCTGAGTGTCAGGGCAGGGGACACTGAGGTCCAGCTGTGCCTTCAGCATGCGCTGCCGCATCCTTTTGCCTTTCTCACAGGTGGAGGAGCTGCAGGCGGACCATGGGGACCAGTTGGAGTAGATGCAGGTTTCGGGCGTGTCATCTGGAGAGAGGAAGGCACATGTGTTTCCTGTAGAAGCTGTCACCAGGCCTTCCCCAGATAAGCTTGTTTGGGGACTAGTGGATCTCGGCTACCTGACCGGCCTTGGTGGACCTGGGAACTCCTGCTGGATGCCTCATTCACCTCCTTGCCAAGTTCCACCTTAGCACTAAGTATCTAAATAACGTGTTCCTGGGCCGGAGCGATAGTCCAGCGGGTAGAGCATTTGCCTTGCACCTGGCCGGCCCATGCTGGCCTGGGTTCGATCCCGGCATCCCATATGGTCACCCGAGCACTGCCAGGACTGATTCCTGAGTGCAGAGCCAGGAGAAACCCCTGAGCATCGCTGGGTATGACCCAAAACCGCTAAATAAATAAATAAACAAATAAATAAAAAAGGAAAAAATAGCTTGTTCCTCAGGAAATGTCTCTCATTGACCCATGGGGCTTTTCCCTTGGGAACCTTCCATACAGGTGTGGCATCTCCAAGGCAGCTGGCGTTGCTGCAGCAACTTCTGACCAACTTTCCAGCTGTCACACGGGTAAGGGCAGCTGGTGCTCCCGAAGCACCTAGTACACACTAGTGCCACCCTAAGTGCCTTCCATGGTTTATGCTGTTTGAGTCTAGGCAAAAGCAGTTTTCATCATTTTCAAGAGCCAACACCATGACTCCATGTTTCGGTATCGCTTCCCAAGAGTGTGCTTTGTGCCTATACCTGGCCTTGTTTGGGAGGGTCTGCTAGGCAGAAAGCCTTAAAGGTGATCCTATCAAGTCAAGATACATATATATATACATATATATACATATATGTATATATATACATATATACATTATATATAATGTATATATACATATACATATATATACATATACATATACATATATACATATACATATATATACATTATATATGTGTATGTATATATATATATATATATATATATATATATATATATATATAAAATGTCTATAGCTCTCTGGGCAAATCAGCAAACAGCTTTCCCGGAAGGGCAGGGCATGCTCTGAGGCTAAGCAGGGGAAGCGACATACACACCTTCATCTTTCTCTTCTGGAGCTAGATCGGCTACAATATCATCCACGTTGTCGGGTACAATATTGCACTGCTCTCCCTGAGAAAAGAATTTCTCATGAAAGGCTCACATTAAAGAAGGGAATGTGTGTGTGACAGGACTGAGAGTGTCATACCCACCCATAAAATCTCATACAAACTCGTATGCCACCATGGAGTGCTGAGCCAATATTTATCAGCTGGGTTAAAAACAAATGGCTAGACTCAATTCCCAGCCGCCATCTAGTCCCCCCAGCGCCACCAGGAGTGAGCCCTGAGGGTAGAGCCAGGAGTAAGCTTGAAAACTGCCTGCTGTGGAGCCAAAGCCCAAAGCCCAAACTCAAAACATTCTTTTCTGTCTTTTTCTTTCTTTCTTTCTTTCTTTTCCTTTTTGTTAAAAAGAGTCATTAACCAATATGTGGCACATGAATTACTGCTTCCTAGTTCCTGAGCCATGGCAGACATTAGTAACTGATTTTCACGTTCGTGATTAGCCAGGATCAAATCATTTAGCTGAGCATAAAATCCTCCTAGTACGTCCGCTTTGCTCATTTATACCTTATGAAATGACTTGCATATGTACACACCCTGAGAGGCTCTCTGAATCTCCTAGCATGAGTTATGCCAAGGACCCCCTGCCCCAGCTTCTTGAGCAAAAAAGGATATGGTCCCCCGGGGTGTCTGGTGAAAGGGTCGATACCAGGGTGAGCTCTCAATCAGTACCTTCCGAGCGATTCTCTCAATGACAACTCGGGCTACTTGAGTGATGGAGCCTCCCTCTGGGTCATAGAATGGACTCTGAGGGATGGTCCAGGCTGGTCAGGGGCCGGATTTTCTCCTGGGGAATTGTGGGTTTGTTGGGTGACTGCAAATAGAGGAGGAAAAAAAGCACAGATGTTGGAGAAAAAACTGATTAAAAGCACAGACTTGCCCCTCAGATATAGTATAAGGAGGTGGGAGGTGGGCACACGGCTGCATGCATCCCCGGGAGACAGTACAGAGACGCGGGAACACGGCTGCATGCATCCCCGGGAGACGGTCCAGAGAAGCGGGCACACGGCTGCATGCATCCCGGGAGATGGTACAGAGACGCGGGCACACGGGTGCATGCATCCTCAGGAGACAGTACAGAGACGCGGGCACACGGCTGCATGCATCCCCAGGAGACAGTACAGATGCGGGCACATGGCTGCATGCATCCCCAGGAGATGGTATAGAGACGCAGGCACACGGCTGCATGCATCCCTGGGAGACGGTACAGAGACGCGGCACACGGCTGCATGCACCCCCAGGAGACAGTACAGAGATGCAGGTACACGGCTGGATGTATCCGCGGGAGACGGTACATAGAGCGGGCACACGGCTGCATGCATCCGTGGGGAATAGTGCAGAGACGCGGGCACACGGCTTGCTGAATTCCTGGCATCACATATCCTTCACTCCTCATGTTAAAGCACCCCCACACCTCACCCAAGTGCTACTAATATGATTCTGGTGCCAGAGGGTCTGAGCTGTTTCACATCCTTAGGCCTTTGTATTCAACCACTCTGGTGCTAGGAGTGGTTTCTGTGCTCCTGCACACCCCCTGGAAGCCACCCATCAAAGCAATGGAATAGTTATACCATCAGAGCAAAAAATCTTTGCAGGAATTAAACCAGTTAAATATATGCGGTTTATATTTGTGGGGTTCCACTGCTGACAGGTGCTCGGCTACGGTGTCTGTGTCTGTGTTTTCAGACTTCTGGCTTGGAGTAGGGTGAGGCCGGATGCAGAGGACACGTCTCAGAGAGACTCTCAGGTAGGAAATGGCTAAGCCAGGTTGGTTGGCTGGAATCCAGAGTCCAGATGGACCAGGCGCCGGCAAGTGTTTGTCTCTGGAGGGTCAGATGATAACTATTTAAAGCTTCCCGGGACTAAACACTGTGTCTATAACTCAACTCAGCTGTTGTGGTGAGAAACAGCACAGACAGCGTGTATCAAGTGAACGAGGGTTCAGATGCTTCATGTACAAATCAGGTGGCGGCTCATAGGCCATGGATTATCTTCGCTTTTCTAGATTGTTCTCCCAGTGAATTTCTGATGGCTCCAGATTTGGCTGAGCTGGGGGTATGGACCATGCTAAGGGATATTGACATTCAGACAGCAACACAAGTTCTCTAACTGGGCTGCTGGGAAACCGTTAGAATCTGACCCAGCCAGATATCATCACCCACTTCACTTAGTCTCTGTCTGTCTGTCTGTCTGTCTGTCTGTGTGTCTGTCTGTCTGTCTGTCTGACACCCCCCCCTCTTCTGTCTATGCTGCTTAGACCAGGGCTGACCAGGAAGTGCTGCCGGGATGCTGTGTGCTCAGCACAGCAGGAGGATGCCCACCTCATAGGTGACACCGCTGTCGGTGCCGGCATCCCAGGGAATCAAGTCTTGTACCACCTTCTGGACCCAGCCACACTCCTTGGTGCACAGATCCTCTGCAGACAGGCCCACGCTCCAGTCGGGGCTCGGGCCCATCATGGTCAGGAAGGACATGAGGTGGCGTGTTCTGTCCACTGAAAATTCAGCTGAGGGCGCTGCTCTCCTGGAAATCAAGCAGAAACCATTACTTTCATGGCTACAGGGGTGGGGGGAGAGACAGACGTGGGTCCCTCTCCCGCTGAACTCCCACCTCACAGATGATGTTCCCATGAACTGCTTGAATGTGTCGCCATATTTATAATTGTGTGACTCTTTATTTACGTATTTTTTTGGGTGTGAGGGGCCACTTCCACGTGGTGGTCAGGAGGCCCGGGACCCCCTCCTGGTGATTCTTGGCCACCCCAGTTGGTGGCTCAGCCAGGCCTGACGGTGTGGTGCTGCTCCAGCCCTGAGGTATTGGCGATACCCAGGGCCCTGAGGGCTGCACCTGGCAATGCTCAAAGGACCAAGTGGTGCCAGGGAGATAACTGGGCTGACAGCTTGCAGGGCAGGTACCCTCACCTCTATGCTATTTCTCTGGGGCCTCCTTATTAATTTCTTTTGCTGTGTTTTAACTCATCTCTCACTGGTGTGTGAGCTCTGGTCGGCAGGGGCGCCTGTGAGCCCAGTGGCTTTATCTGGGAGACCTGCTCCTCTTTTTGAATTAGAGAATTTTGATTTAGTTATTGAAAGTCGAGCTTAGGCATATAATATTTCAACACAATCCCACCACCAGCATCAACTTCCCTCCACTGTGTCCCCATATTCTCTCCCACCCTCACCCCATCTCCTCCTGTTAGCTTGACAGGCACATTATAAAGTTTTGGGGTGGCTGCAGATCAGGTCTCAGGGCTTCAGTTCTGTGAGTCGGTGTTGGGGTCTATACCTTCACGCACCGCATCACTGGCATAACTGAAGCCCTGGCATCTGTTCACCCATTACTTCCCATTCTCTTCTTCTCTCCTGGATTTCTTTCATCCTTCTCCTCTCAAAACATTGAGGTTGAGGGTGATCTAGGCATCCCCTTTTACCTTTCCTCACCCAGCATTCAGTATACCACGGATAAGTGAGATCATTTTGTTTGTCTTCAGGCTTACTTCCCTCAACATGCTAGTCTAGTTCCAACCACGTTTAACACACTCTAATCCTCAGCACTGCACTGGGAAGGATGTGCACCTCCAATTTGTAAAGGAGGGTACTGAGGTGCCCCAGGTTTATATCACTTCTCTGAAGTCCCCAATACAGTGGCAGAACAAATACCAAACCTCTGAGTTTCAGGGAGATGTTCTTGACAGCCACAAGTTATCAATCACTCCTGTCTGCCTCCTATTTCACGCTACTGATATTTATGCTACATCAACAGAGGGGGGAGTGTCTTGCTCCAGCAGGGTCCTGGCCCCAGTGCTCCGATACGCACATAGCTCACTTCTGACCTAGTCCTCCAGGCCAGTCGCTGTCCAAGCAAGACCTTTGACTGGTCACCCCCAGGCTCCCAGAGGCTCTGCCCCCGCTCTCTCTGTCTGGATGTCACTAAGTGGCCTAAGGGTGCCTAGTCTCTATGGGCTCTGGATTTGCTTAGCCCACAGTTGGTGGCAGGTGTCTGACCCATGTTACTGTAACATCATTGATAGTCCTGTGGGGTTTGAATGACGTGGAGAAGCAAAGCAAGCGCAGATCAGTGAATGGGCCGAGAGACGCAGTGAGGCCGAGGCCCGAAGGCGGCCCTGTCTGATGCTCTGCCCAGGAGTTTAGTCCCGGGACTTCCTGGCTGGGGGCCAGTTTGTCTGTACAATCCAGCTGGCAGCTGTTCCGCCTCAGCTGTTTGTTTTTGGAGGGGGCTTGGAGGGGCTTTGCTTCTCTTTGGGATCAGCTGCTCTGATTGTCCTCACCTTTCCTCAGGAAGTGAAGCTCTAGACTTGGAACTGAACGATTCTGGGACTTGAGGGCAGATGGAATCAGACACTAGCAGAGGGGAGGCGGGGCGGCATCCTGGGGTAGGGGTGGCTCCTCAGTAGTCCTGGGGGCTCAGCCAGAGTCACCAGAAACACAGCTGGCAGTGCTGGTGGAGGAACATGTGACATGCAGGATGGAACCCAGGGCCTCATGCATGAAGAAATTTTAACTCCAGGCCTCTGAGTTACCTACTTGACTCACCTGCTTCCACATCTTATTTATTTATTTATTTTTGGTTTTTGGTTCACACCCGGTGAAGCTCAGTGCTTACTCCTGTCTCTACTCAGGGATCACTCCTGGCAAGACTGGGGAATCATATGGCTTGCATGCAAAGCAAGTGCTCTATCCACTGTACTACCCAGTCCTCTGTGTCTCGATGTCTAACCTCTAGAATGGGATCCCTATGTGTCTCCTCAAGAGGATTTTTCTGTTTTGAGAGAGTTTGTATAAAGTATCAGCCCTATTCTTACTGCTGCAGAGAGGAGGTACTAGATGTCACTCACCCTCAGGGGACCCAAGGCATTTGGATAAGAGAAGGGAGCGGGGCCCATGGAAGCCTGTGTGGATGTCACAGGTGAGCCTGAAACCTGTTGTAGCTCCTGGATCCTGAGCGTCCTGGACTTGTCGTCAACAGACAGGCCCGTCCTTGGGCCGCCTCGAGTCCAGCTGCTCCCCACGCCTTCGCCTGCCCAGAGCTCCCTGTGGCCTGGCCTTTCCAGACCCTCTGTGCTCCCGCATTTGCTGGGGTTTCTTGAGTGGTGTGCAAAGTGCGGTCCTTGGACTAGAACCACTAGTGTACCCTGGGAGCTTGTTGGAAATGCATGTCACGGGCCCAGGACAGCTCCACAGAGGGACAGCAAAGCCTTGGGTGGGCAGGGCTGTGAGCAACCTCAGCCTGTGGAAGAAGTCCTGGAAAACTTGGCTGCAGCCTTTCCTCACGCTGCTTAGGATCCCGAGGAGCCCTTCCCAGAGCCTCTGGCCACGCCTCCCTTCAGTTTCCTGCTCCCTTTATGCCTTTCCATAGAGTAGGGACCATTTCTGTCCTGCTTATCACTCTACCCCAGTACCAGGGATTGAACCCAGGTCGACTGCACCCAAGGCAAGCACCCTACCCACTGAACTACCTGCCCCCTCAATGTGTAGTTAGTTCTTATACATCTCTGAATTTAATTAAAAGTCATCTTAAAAAAGTATGAGTTACTTAAACATTTTGGGGGGGCCACACGCAGTGGTCCTCAGATGCTAGTCCCAGCTCTCTGATCAGAGGTTTCTCCTGATGATACTTAGGGGATTGTGAGGTGCCAGGGCTCAAATCCAGGTCTCCTGCATGTAAAGCATGTGCTCTAACTACTTAAATGATCTCTTTAGCACAACTATTAATATCTTCGGTAATAAGCCTGTTACTTACAACGTAACACAGTAAAATGGAAATAACTATGTAAGAGAGTTAATAAGGGGTAAGGCACTTGCTGTGCATCGCGACTGGTTCAATTCTTTGCACTGTACATGGTCCCCTGAGCGCCACCAGTAGTGACCAGAGAGCACAGACAGAACCAGGAATTTCCTCCAGCACCCCTGGAAGTCTCCTCCCTCTCAAGAATGTATTTGAATATTTTTAGGAAATTCGAGATGCTAGATCTCACTGAAGTTCCTTTGTTTATCCAAACTATAATAAAAACTTTTATGCAGAATCTTTCACATGCCCTGTTTTCCCACATATGACTTTTTTAGTCCAGGACTTGAATTTCTCTAAATTTTCTAGCAAAAAGGGTTAATGGCAACATCAGCAGAGTCTACTATCAAGCAGGATGACAGAAATCACACGATTCTGAGATAAAAGAGGTATGGGATCGGGAGACGTGCAGTGGGTACGGCTTATCTGACTTGCATGCATAAGTTTCCGAACTAATTGGTGCCCTGAGTCCTGCTAGGAGTGATCCCTAAACTCAGAGCCAGGAGTAAGCCCTAAGCACCACTGGGTAAGGGAAGGAAGGAAGGAGGGAGGGAGGAAGGAAGGCAGGAAGGAAGGCAGGCAGGCAGGCAGGCAGGCAGGAAGGAAGGAAGGAAGGAAGGAAAGAAGGAAGGAAGGAAGGAAGGAAGGAAGGAAGGAAGGAAGGAAGGAAGGAAAGAAGGAAGGGAAGGAAAGAAGGAAGGAAGGAAGGGAAGGACAGATTGTGGTTCAGTTCGTAGTCTCCAGAAGATGGATAGAGACTTTTGATGTGATCCGTACAAAATGACCACATCAAAATTAGAAGAAAAGGAAGGATCGTGCAGCAAATTAAATGGGACTCACTTGATTGCGACATTTAGAAACTGGATTCAGATCACACACAACTCTAATCTGTTAGAGACTGTTTACTCTTTCAGCTTTGACATAATAGAAGCAGATTCAAAGGTACCTGAGTGACTCATACACTAACTAAAAACGTCTGCATAATGAAACAGCGGGACTAGGGAAAACAGCACGTTAGCAAAAACGTGTGTATCTTGTGTGACCAATGATTGTCCCTATCTAGAGCCCTCACAGAGCTCATCTCCCGATCTGGAGGAAGAAAACACCACAGCCTTCGTAGGTAAAGGAAAGTGATGAGAAGACAATTACTGGAAAATTGAAAACTAAACAGAGGCACGGGCCCGCTTGCTGTTCCCAGAGGCAGTGTGTGTGGGCAGGGAGGGACAGCTGGGGCTTGGTCCAGTCACTTAGTGACCATGTGGCAGCACTGTGACCCCACCTACTCTCTCAGCTACAACATTTGCAAAAATAGGAGTATCTTAATACTTAATCAGGGCTTTTTATTATGGTGACGGGCATGTAATAGGACTCAGTAAATATTGATTTCCTCCTCATTCAACTTTAATCAGCAAAAGTTCCAGAACACCACGAAAAGAGTCAGAATGAAGGTTTTTTCCTTCTGGGCTACACTCGGCTGTGCTTAGTGCTTATTCCTGGTCCTCTAATTAGATAATCAATCCTGGCGGGCCTAAGTGAGCCATATGTGGTATTGAGGATGAAACTCCGGTCAGTTTAGTGCAAGGCAAGAGCCTTTCATGCTGTGCTATAAAAGATTTTTATGTTATGGATAGAGACTTTCATTCCCTCCTAACTTAGAGACCCGCACCAGAGACCCTGATGATCACTGATGACCAGCTTTAGGTCAGGCACAGGCTCAGTTCTACATCATTATCGGTCCCAACAGTAGCGAGCTTTCGAAATCGCAAGGACTTGATTAACCAGCAGGCGGCGCTCGAGCTACGCGCTAAACTGAAGTGCCTTGTGCGTGGAAGAAAGTGAAGTTTCCAGTCTCAGAAAAGCGTTTATAACCTGGAGGCATCTAGGGTTTCGGCTCCATCTGGCAAATCCGAGCTACTGTCCACCCTTTCAGTCCAACGCCAGTCTTCCTGTGACATCCTGAGGACGTCCATGGACCTGAGCAAGCAAACAGGAGATCCCTGAAACTTCCAGGGCTGATAAGAGAGAAAGATGTTTCTTTCCTCTTGGGAAACCTTGGATTTGTTAGTTTATGGGGCACGGACCCTCTAGAGGTTGGATTTCTGTAGAGTGAGACGTAGCTACAGTCAGGTCATCACTCATCTGTCTTGTCTCCCAAATAAGGAGCATGGTCAGGTCAAATGAGAACTAAGCAGTGACTAGGAATGATAAGGAGCCGTGATCCTTTACGGAGTCAACATAAGAAAAGGGGAAAGTTATGCTTATTTTGAATTTAGTCACCGTGAGATTACAAAGGTATGATGATTGGGTTTCAGGCATACATTGTTTTGACACCAATCTTCTCGCCAGGCTGTTCCCTCCACGGATTTCTCCCCCTGCCCCCATCAGCCTCCAGCCACAGTCTGCCTCCACCAGGGCAACTTTTTTGGAATAAAAGTTATTTTGAAGAGTCCCGGTAATTCCCAGCGTTCTGATTTCACAGAAGGAAGTGGGTGGTGGAAATTCAGAACCAATCTTGCGGAAATCTGAACATTTTCTGCTGCGGTGCCGGAGGAGCTAGGGCAGGGTCCCCGTTTGGAATCTCATCTTTGGCCGTCACTACGTGCTCTCTGGGCTCTCCGAGCCACAGCTTGATTTATTGAGCTGAACAAGTCAGCGGCTAATTTGTTCATTCATGGCTGTCCTTTGAGAAGTGGTCCTGGGGATAAAGATGAAGATCATTGAAAAACAAGTCAGTTTCCACAGGCAGGACCTCACAAAATAGGTCACCCTGGCTGTCCACTGGCCTGAGGGAGGCTGGAATCCCATTAACCTCAATCGAGCAGGCTTGGTTAGGAGGGGCCAGGCTGCGACTGCAAAACAAAACTTGGCTGCACGGAGGCTTCCTAATTTGACTTCCTAATGAGATTTGGAAGAGGAAAGGGGAGCCGGGGGTATGGGAAAATCAAAGGAAAATTCCTTTGGCTTAACAAGCTGGTAGCACTGAGGGCAGAGTTTGGGTGGCAGGGAGGTCTGAGTGTTTGCCAGCAATTAGTCCTGCTCCACTGTGGTCTCTGGAGGCTGAGAGCAGTAGGTGAAGCATGAAAAAAAAAGATACCCCCAGCTAGATATGTTTGATTTTTTCCCTGAAAATTGTTCCTATTTTTTTAAATTTATTTTTAAAAGCCATTGGCTCTTCTTTGATGCCATTGGGCTACACTGGCACGTGATAGGGTCAAATGGAAATGTTACTGGTGCCCGCTCAAGGGACTCGATGAACAATGGAATGTCTAGTGATCTAGTGATTGGCTCTTCTTTGCTTGACACAAATGCCAATTGCTCAGTCTCTCCTGTCTGAGCGTGCTGACTCACTGACCTCTCTTAGGGTTCCCATTTCCCAGCTCCTGGTTGCTCACTCAGAAAGGACTTCCCACTGGGCTGGAGGAGCCGTTAGGCTGGCAAGTCTGAGGGCCTCCCATGCATAGTCTCGGGTCTTGCTACATCTTCTGGCTGAACCCAGCCCACATTTCTCCTGGCATCGGGTGTCTTCCTCGTCTTTCAGTGACTGCTTTTCTCTCAGCTGCCAGGTTCTCCCGAGAAGTGTGGGTGCTCCTTTGGATTCTGTCCTCAGTATTTGACTCTCACCTGCACGCTCTCTTTCAGATAGATAAAAACCAAGTGCCCTTGTCCTTGTTTCTCATCCCTTGACTATTTTCATTTTTTATTTCACCCAAGCTCAGGCACATTCTGGCTGGTATAGCTATGGGACAAATTTCAGTGTTAGTGCAGAATTCTTCTCCCTGAGTTTTGGAGCTGAGACTTTACTGCGTACTCAACACCTCCAATTGGTTGCCATTATTATTATTATTATTATTATTATTATTATTATTATTAATTCTTTCCAGTGATGGGAAGGAAACCCAGAACCTCACACCCACCACATATTCCCGTTTTCCCTGAGTCAGATCTGCCACCCTCCAGCTGGAGATTTCCAACTTGACACATCCAGGAGCTGAGCCCGGCGCCTTCCTGCTTAACGTGCGTTGGAGTCATCTTCCGAGGGGTCCCAGCGACTCATTACTATCCCAGAAAGATACCTGAGAGGCATATTTTTTCCCATTTTTTTTGGTTTGGAGCCACACCCCTTGGTGCTCAGGGCTTATTCCTGGCTCTGTTCTCAGAAATCACTCCTGGAAGGACTTGGATGACCATAGGGGTGCCAGGAATTGAATCCAGGTTGGCCTTATCTTTCTGCCCCCAGACATCTTGACCTCTTTGCCTCCTTCACCCTCTTTTTTTATTGGTGGTGGGGCATACAGCCAGCGGAGCTTAGGGGCTGCTCCCAGTGTGCTCAGGGAATCTGTGTCTCCACGCACAAGGCAAATGGTCAGCTGCTTGAGCGATCCCTTCTGCTCTGTGAAGTCCTTCCCCCTCCCTCTTATCTAGACTGTCAGTACCATCTGTGTTTGCTCGAAGACCCCGTCTCCTCGTCTGCACTCTGCCAGCCTGTTTCTAACTCCCTCCCGACATCTCCCCACCAGCCCTGCACCACCTACTCAGCATTTTCATACCAAAGAGCCAGAGTCTTTTTTTTTAAATCTGATAACATTGTTATCCTGATTAAAACCCTTCAATAATTTACCATTACTCTTAAAGTTATAAAACATCTAAAATGTGGCGTGGCTTGATTCCACACTGCCTCCACGCCAAGCTCACCTTCGACTTCTCAACTACCACGGCTTAGTGTCTGACGTGTACACCGTTCCTTTCTCCTAAAGTCTCTCTAGGTTTTCTATACTATCTTTTGCTTTGCTTCCTTCTGAAGAGGTGGGGTGTCCTTTCGGGTAACATCTTGCTGTGCTCAGGGCTTGCTCTTGGCTCCGTGCTTAGGGGCCACTCCTGGCAGTGCTCAGGGGAACTAAACACAGTGCTGGAGAATGAATCCGGGCTGGCTGCATGCGAGGCAAGCACTTGGCCTGCTCTATCTCTCGGCCCTTGTTTCGCTTCTTTTCCTAGTTGACTCCCATGGATTCCTGAGCGCTTAGTCACTTGCCACTTCCACATGGAAGCTTCCTCTGATCCCCAATAAGATACTTTAAGTCTTTACACAGCACACCTGTCATCATTTAATTAATTTGGGGAACTCTGATCCATACATTTCTAAACATAGGCTCCTCAAGGGGAGACCAGAATATGGTTTTCCAAGTGGGGTAAAAATATTTAGCTATAGTCTCAGGGCATTCCAGCCACACCTGACCTGGAGCCCTTACTGCTGGGGACCAGGATGAGAAGTTCTTCACATTGAGCTCCTGGGCCCCGGGAACCCAGAGACTCTGAAGAGAGAACCTGAGAAAACAGAATTCAGGGGCCCAGTTGTTCCTGAAAGTCAAGAGAGGCCCCAGGAAACATCTAAGAAAGGACAGGAATGAGGGATAAGATGGCGGGATGACTGAGGAGGGAGGACTTTAGTGCAGATGAGGAAAGACAGTGGAATGGGCCAATGGCAGGACCACAACCTGTGGGACTCATTTGCAAAATATTAAGAAGGTACTGACGGGTGCCATGTGGGCCATGCAGAGAGAGGATCCCAAGAAGCAGATGGTTCTGTCTTTCATCCATTCATCATCTGTTGCTTTTTTTCACCCATATACCAACCTGCCGAGTGGTGGTTTTGGAAGCCATCAGCATGGTTACAAGAACAAAGGGGAGGCTCGTGAGCTCTTCAAGAAATGGAGGAAACAGAAAAGAACAGAGACTGAACAGTGCGTGAACTTGCGGGATCTGGCTTTCCATGAATTGCCTGTGTGCTCCGAGGCCTGGAGGGGCAGTCCAAGGTGGCTGACAGAAATAACTGATGTCTGAGTTGGGTCCTCTGTGCCACAAAAGCCATGGGGATCTCGGAGAACAAGCCTGCATTCCCATGGAACATGCACTCAGGCCCAGAGCACCATCTCATCCTCCTGAGGGACGCAGCCTTTAAGGATGGAGTTGGCAGCCTGGAAATAGGTGGGGCGTTGAGGTAAGGGATGGGCCAGGACCAGGGGCGGCACGGGGCTCTGTTGGCTACTTACACATTGAGAGGCTGCCAGGCTGGCCACTGAGCTTTGGCTTTGATGACGGTGAGAACCTCATCGCTCTGCAAAAAAAAGGAGCACAAATATTTAGTGAGGAGAGCTGGACTCCCTGACCACAGGGCTCAGGGGGATGCACTGCCCTGTCTGTCCTTGAGGCCTCTACCTAGCCAGGTGAGGAGCCACTTGGCCCAGTGGGGACCCTAGAGCCTCAGCAATCCCAGCCATGGGGCCGAGGGGCCTGGTGGGTGGGCCTGGGCATGTGGACACAGAAGGCCCCCTGCCAGCTTCACCTTTGCATCTTAGCTTTTACGCTCAATCTGCACTTCCATGGGAGCCAGAGGGCTGACCAGGACTGGCCCAGTGGGGCCAGCTGGAGGACAGGATATGTGCTCTATGGCTGGGGGCCGAGGCCCCATCTGCTCCTGGACAGATGGCAGTGGAGCCAACATAGAACTTAGATGACTGACCCGGCCCCACATGACCCCAATATCAGATTAGACTCTCCAAATAGCAGGCAGAATGAAGCCCAGACCCTCAGCCCCAGTCTGAGCCTTCATTCTGTTCTACTTCGCACTGGAGGGTGTTTAGGTCCTCCTAACAACATTGATAAAAACAAAGATAGTTTTTTAAAAACTGGGGCTGAGACACATTAGTGTGCTCAGGGATCACTCCCAGCACCCAGTGATCAGGAACTGGTGAGCCAATTCCTGTGGTCCTGGGGGAGCATCAGTTCTGCAGAACAAGGGAACCTGGGCTTCCTACAGCCAGCACGATGGGAACAGCCTGGGTTTCCTACAGCCCAGCACGATGGGAGCAGCCTGAGCTCCTACAAAGCAGCACAATGGGAACAGCCTGGGCTTCCTACAGCCCAGCATGATGGGAGTAGCCTGGGCTCCTATAGCCCAGCACGATGGGAACAGCCTGGGCTTCCTACAACCTAGCACGACGGGAACAGTCTGGGCTCCTACAGCACAGTACGATGGGAACAGCCTGGGTTTCCTACAGCCCAGCACGACGGGAGCAGCCTGGGCCCTACAGCCCAGCACAATGGGAACAAACTGGGCTTCCTACAGCCAGCACGATGGGAACAGCCTGGTCTTCCTACAACCCAACATGATGGGAGCAGCCTGGGCTCCTACAGCCCAGCACAATGGGAACAGCCTGGGCTTCCTACAATCCAGCACGACAGGAACAGTCTGGGCTCCTATAGCCTAGCACGAAGGGAACAGCCTGGGCTTCCTACAATCCAGCACGACGGGAAGAGTCTGGGCTCCTACAGCACAGTACAATGGGAACAGCCTGGGCTTCCTACAGCCCAGCACGACAGGAACAGTCTGGGCTCCTACAGCACAGTACGATGGGAACAGCCTGGGCTCCTACAGCCCAGCATGATGGGAACAGCCTGGGTTTCCTACAGCCCAGCATGCACTCCAGTCTTCTGAGCCATCTCCTGGCCCCCTAATTTTTCTTTTTGAAAAGGAATTTGATAATTAACAATTATTTTGTTTTGGAGCCACATCCTGCTGAATGTGGGGCTTACTCCTGGCTCTGCCTTCAGAGATCACTCTTGGTAGGGCTCATATGGAGTGCCAGGATACAACCTGGGTTGGGCATGTGCAAAGCAAGTGCCTGACCTGCTGGACTATCTCTCTAGTTTCGATAATTAACATTAAAAATTATTATAGCACCGTGAGATGTATGA
Source organism: Cryptotis parvus (assembly GCA_021461705.1). Lineage (NCBI taxonomy): Eukaryota > Metazoa > Chordata > Mammalia > Eulipotyphla > Soricidae > Cryptotis > Cryptotis parvus. The sequence continues at coordinate 76,583 of JAJIBD010026348.1, forward strand.
TTACAATGCTGTTCATGATTGGGTTTCAGTCATACAGTGTTCCAGCACCCATCCACCAGTGTACCCTTCCCAATACCAATGTCCCAGTTTCCCTCCTCACTCTCCTAGCCTGAGATAATTAACATTTTGAATGAAAATGTTTACTTGTTATCACAAGGCAAAAATTAGAACTTAGGTTAGAATGATAGCTCAGGGCCTGGAGTACTTGCTTTGCATATGGGAAGCCTGGGTTTGGTCACTGACATTGCAGAGTGAGCCAGAGCACCCTGCTGGGAGTAGCCATTGAGCACTGCCACCTGTGCCTCCCAACAAAATAAACAAATACACAAAAGAAATCAGAATGATAAAAATCAGAATGTGTTGACCTTGTTTAACAAGACTTCTGTGTGTGTGTGTGTGTGTGTGTGTTCATAATAATATCTTGGGGGGGACACATAGTGTCACAGTCTTCCCCCTTTTCCATAGGTTACTACTATTTTGAGGCACCCGACAATTGTGTACTTTAGAGATACATATTTGGGGGGCAAGGTTGGAGTATAGAATTGGTTAGGACTCTTGCCTTGCACACAGCCTGCCCAGGTTTGATCACAGCATCCCTTAGGATTCCCCAAGTACCGTCAGGGGTAATTCCTGAGTGCAGAGCCAGGAGCAACTCCTGAGTACTACAGGGTGTGACCAAAAACCAATCAAAACCGAAAAACAAGAAGAAAACCCAAGCTTCTTGAGGGTTCTTCTTTTCCTTCTCCTTTTCCTTCTTCTCCTTCAATTCTCAATTCTGACTCCTCCTCCTTCTCCTCCTCTCCCTCCCCCTCTTCCTCCTTTTTCCTTCTCCTCCTGTTCGTCCTCCTCCTCTTCCTTCTCTTTCTTCTCCTTCTTCATTTTGGCCATACCTGGCGTGCTTAGGACTTATTCCCGGCTCTGTGCTTAGGGTTAACTCACTCCTGGTGTTATTTGGGGGGGCCATAGACAGTGCTGGGGACCAAATCAGGATCAGCTGCATGTAGGACAACACTGTAACCCCTATATTATCTTTCTAGCCCTAAGGACACAATTTTAAGTCTCCTCAAAGTGCATGTTACCGCATCACAATCACACCGTCTTATCAATGTTACCACCTCACAATCACACCGTCCCATCCATGTCCTTCCTGCGTAGGGGCGTTCCCCTTTCCCTTCTCAATCCCAATCCTGCTGCTTATAATCTTCCGGAGCTGGAGATGCAGCGTCAGCTCTGTCTTGAGCTGTCTTGAGCACCTCCCTGGAGTGGATTCAGCTGGGATTTGTCCCCCATTCCAGGCTCATGCCTGGAAATGCTCTAGCACCATCCTTCATAGTGCAGAGAGAAGTTCAGCATATACCATCTGGGAAAAAACACTTTGGTGCCAAGTGAATAAGTCACAGGGCTCCATGAGGGCAGAGGTTTGCCTGGCTGGCTTGCAGCTTGGCCCTGTACCTAGAACATATTTGGGATGAATTGGTGAATTTCCCTGAGCTGGTGGGTATCTTGCCCAGAAACCTGTCACAGGAAACTAGAAGGAAGGAAAGTCAGCAGTGTCTTCAGGTGAGGCCCAAGGAGAAAAAAAGACTTTTGGTCCAAAGCAACCCCTCAGGGTGTTTGGGTGGATCTAGCTCAGGCTGGGCCTGGGAGGGTGAAGGGTGAAAGTGACGCTCACAGGGACAAATCTGCTGAGGCAGCACCCCCACTCCCCACCTTTCGGAAGCTCACAGCCCTTCCACCTGCCAGCGGGAATCTCTCAGGCCAGGGTTCCTAGGGACTCTGTTTTGGTTACAGGGAAGAATTGCTGAGGGTGTAGACACCCCCACTTTCACATGTCTGGGGAGAACACTGCCAAGTTGTACTTTGAGTGTCTTACATTTTTCAGAATTTGGGGTTTACGTTTTTCAGAATTTGGGGCTCTACCCATTCCCCCCACCCCCCCCCCCTCCCGTCCTTCCTGATCTGCTGAGTGGCTGAGGGGACAGGTGAGTGAGAAGGCACAGGCGAGAAGGAAGCGTCTCCCGACGTCAGCGCCAGGTCTCTCAGGCCCTGGTTTTCCTTGAGTCCCTTCATCTGTTTGGGTCCCACACTGGACCCTAGAACGCTGCTTCTCACCTAGTCAGCCCATGGGCTAAAAGCCTGGTACCTTTAGTCCAGGGTGGCTTGAACTGGAACTGGAAACCAGCTGTCACCAGAGCTCCTCCATCTCCCATCATGTCCGCAGAGGTCAGACCCCTGGATGCACAGTGCTCACATCTCACCAACTGACCGTCTCTCTCAGCACTACCCCTTGGCATGGCTCTGGCACCTTCTAGTTTCCTGCCAACCCCCTGCAACATCACTGCGACTCCCACTACATCAGTTCCCTGTTTGAACCCTCCTGTGGAAACCAACTTCCCTGGCAATTTCCAGTTTGGTCTGAAAAGTCCTCAGTTCTAACTCTGGTGTATTTTTTGTCTTTGATTCCTAGGGAGTCGGGTCATACCTTCTGGGGCTCAGGGATGTTTTCTGGCTCTATGCTCAGGGGTGACCTTTGGTGGTGCTCATGGGGAACCATAGGCATTGCCTGGGATCGAACCAGCATTACCCAGAAGCAGCCACTTGCAAGGCACATGCTTTACCTCAGATACTGTTTCCAGCCTCATCGTTGATTCTCAATTTCAGAATAATACTTGCTTATTGCAGAGAATTTTAGCATCACAGAATCATACAATGTTAAATCTGAGTGCATTTAACGTGGGCATTCACCCTGTGATGCCTCTGTCTCTTTCTCCAGCCCGTTCTTTTTTTTTTTCTGTTTCAACATTTTTTATTTTTTATTTTTTTTAATTTTTTTTATTATACCACCGTGAAACATACAATTCCAAAGGTGTTCATAATTGGTTCTTGGTAATACAGTATTCCAGCACCCATCCCTCCACCAGTGACCCATTTCCACCACCAATGTACCCTTACCCCTCCCATCCCCCCAGGCCGCCTTAATAGCAGGTACCCCAGTTTCTTCTCTTTCTCTCTCTATCTCTCTCTCTGTTTCTGCATCTCTCTCCCTCTTATTTTACACATTGTGGCTAGCCCTGCAGATATTTAGAGTTTATCACTTAAGTCTCTTTGTGTATATTCAGTGGTGAGTTTTAATCTGCCATTACCATTTCCCATATTTATTAAAACACTGGTATCTATTTATATCCTATTAATGAATTCAGTCATTCTATATCTGTCCTTTTCCTTCTGACTAATTTCACTCAGCATGATAGACTCCATGTCCATCCATTTGCAGGTAAATTTCATAATTTCATCCTTTCTGACAGCCGCATAGTATTCCATAGTGTAGATGAACCACAGTTTCTTTAGCCAATCCTCTGTTCTCGGGCATTTAGGCTGTTTCCAGATTCTAGCTATAGTGAATAGCGCAGAGATGAATAAAGAAGTACAGATAGTGTTTCTGCTATGTGTTTTTCGGTCTCTAAGGTATATTCCCAGGAGTGCTATTGCTGGATCAAATGGGAGCTCAATATCTAGCTTTCGGAGGAATGCCCATATTGTTTTCCAAAAGGTCCAGCCCGTTCTTATTTGGTGTGTATCATTATAGACCTTTCACTCTGCAAATGTAGCTAGGAGTGTGTATGTGTACATTAGATACAGATGTGCATATCAGATACGGCTTCCCATGGAAACTGCACCATACCATAAATCTTCTGCACCATGATTTTAGCTTATTTCTTTAATATTCTATCTTGGAAAATTTCTGTTTGAGGAGACAGAATCATAGCTCCCCTTTTATTGATTTGTAAAATGCTGGAGATATTCAAATTACGGTAAACAAAGTCAAGATATGTAAAAAAGAAATACAAGATATGAGATCTAACACATGACAACCCTTTAATGTATGCTCTGTAATCCACAATCTGGAAGGGAAGGAAAAGAGAAAGAGATAGAGAGAAAGGGAAAGAAATAAAGAACCTGCCATGGAGGCATGCTGGGGGAGGGAATGGGAACCGGGGACGCTGGTGGTGGGAGATGGGCACTGGTGGAGGGATGGGTGCTGGAACACTGTATGACCAAAACCCAAATATGAACATCTTTGTAATTGTATATCTCACGGTGGTATAATAAATACTTAAAAAAGATATGAGATCTAAGTAATGAGTGAATGAAAATTCTTTTGCCCTTAATAAATACTTAACTAAAAATAAATCAATGTAGATGGTAATAAAGTGGACACCAAGTTAGCTGGCCTTGCATTACAATACAATCCTGGTTTTCAAAAATCTCAACTAAAGGCATATTGATTTTGCTTTTGCAGTATAGAACAACAAAAAGTGTTTGTGCCTTCTATTACTTTTTATGGTGATAAAATTTCATTAGTATTTTAAGTGCAATGGCGGCAGGTCCACACGTGTGAACATTATAACAGCTTCTTTCCTTTGATCATTTCCTCTAGTTCCACGCCATCTGCATGATCAACAGCTTATTGTTCTTATTTGTGGTCATTTGTGCTTCCCTGCTGAAATAAAGCAGGTGCATTCAGAAAGTTCATTTTAAAAGCTAAAATGCTTCGCTTGAAACATCAAAAATTGTCTAGTACCAATGGCATCGGCAATGGAGAATTTGCCTACAGAACTGAGCTTATCTGGGTGGGATGGGGGATGGGAAGGGGGCTTGGGACCCTGGTGGAGGGAAGTGGACACTCTGGTGGTAGGTGTGGTACTGGACCAATATGTGCATGAAACTATCACTGACAGTATTAGAAACCATGTACTCAATAAAAATGGAAGGAAAAATAAATAAAATACTAAAAAGAAAATTCCATTCTGCCTGGAATCCAGGCTCCAGGCAGAATCCAGGCACTGCATGAATGACTGATTTGGTCATGGCCAAATCCAAGTGTTAAACATGCTCAATAAATTGTTGAAAAAAAATAAAGCCACATCACTCTTTATGATGTATATGCAGAATTCTACAGCATGGGTATCCTCTAACTTATTTAATAGCTATATTGGAGAGTAACACTTGTATCACTTGTCTTCCCATTGTTCAATGATTTGCTCGAGTGGGTGCCAGTAACATCTCCGTTTGTTTCTGTTGTGTGCTAGTGTAGCCCAAGGGCCTCTGCTTGCTCCAGGAACATGAAGAGCCTCAAACCATTTGTTCAGGTCATGGGAATGAGGTCTATTATTGTTACTGCTTTGGCATATCAAATATGACACGGTTAGCTTGCCAGGCTCTGCCATGTGGGCACTTTCAGTTTTTGCATTTACTGATGCAACGCAATGACTGTGCACAACAGGGAGAGCTGGTAGCAGCTCTACCCCATGTAACTGTGTCTCTGGTTCATGGCTGACAGCCCAGGAGCAATTTGTGGCTGGGTCCTAGTCTCCGACATAGGACAGAGGTGGGGGGAAAGGGACCCTAGCTCCATCTCCATGGAAGCCTGGTGACTGTAGCCACCAAGACCAGCATACCTGGGCTTGAGATCGGCTTCTCTCTAGGGTGGGGCTCTGATGAGCTGTGGAATCTGGATGTTGAAAATGGCTGCCATCATGGTGTGGGGGGTTCCTCTGGCTTCTTCTGAGGCTCTATTGGGGTGGTGGGCCAGGGACAAGGCCAGAACCTGCTCTCCCTCCTGGACACCTCATGATCAACAGAACACCGGGAGAGCTGGTAGCAGTTCTGCCCTGTATATCTGTGTCTTTGGTTCACGGCCGACAGCCCGGGAGCAGTTCATGGGCGGGTTCATCAGGCCTCCTGCACGAACCCGGTGACTTTGGAGGGTATTTAATTATTTCAATAAACAATGCTATGATGACCACTTGAACACTGGCCACTTGGGTACTGTTTCTCTGTTTCATACCCAAGATTTCCTATGCAATAGATTCTCAGGAATGCTAAAAAAAAAGAACTGCCTGGGTGGGGGAGGGGGAGGCGGATGGAGCGACAGCACAGTGGATCGAGCATTTGCCTTGTACATGGCCAACCTGGGTTTGATCCTCGTTATCTCATATGGTTCCCCTAATACTACCAGATATAATCCTGAGTATAGAGCTGTGAGTCACCACTGAGCATTGCTAGGTGTGACCCAAAAAAAGAAAAAAAAGAACATGGGGGAAGGGAGACAGCTCAGGTGTTGGGGAGACATGCTTCATACGTGCAGGGACTCGAGTTCAAACCCCAGTGCCATGTGCTACCCCCTCCCCCCGCACTTCCCCAACACCACTGGGTGTAATCCTGGTGACCCTCGGCATGGCCAGGCCTAGCAGCACTGCACTGTCAGGTGGAGCATGGAACTATCTAACCTAGTTATCAGGGCATCAGGCAGCAGTTCCCGAGGAAACCATTCTTAAGCAGTTTGGTGGGGGTAGGAGGGCACTCACTGGGGGACTCTCCCACCCCACAAAAAAAAAAAGAAGAAGCACATAAAAATGCTATTAATCCCTATTTAATTGTCTTCCAAACGTCTGTAATAATTTATGCTTTAGCAAGAGTTTGCAAAGATTTCTACTTTCTTGATTTTGAGTACACTGGATACTATTGATTGCTTTAGTATTATTCCTCTGGCAGGCAGGAAAGCAGTGTGGTTGAGAGCACAAGCTCTGAAGCCTACCTGAATTACTGCATTTATGAGCTCTGTGTCATTTGGCAGGTCCTCAGGACTCACTGAGCTGTGAACTGGATGGGGCTGAAAAGCATTTCTACTGGATGAGGGAGGCAGTACCATGGTAGAGCATAGGCCCTGCAAGGTCAACGCCCTACTTGATCCCCAGCACCACATGGACCAAAGTTCAGAGCCATAGATCAGCACTGCGGTGCAGCTCCCCCACCCCCACAGCCCTTGCCATCAGGAGCGACTCCTATTGAAAACAAAATAAAGTGTATACTGTATCAGGGGCTATTTGGGGGATGAAATGACGTAGTTCTTTCAGTGCATTGACCCAGGGCTTATGATAACAGGACTCTTAGCCAGGCTTCTTATTCTTAATTACATTTCAACCAAATTGGTTTTAGAAATGGCTTGCGCTACTGGATAGAGAAAGATGACTGTCACTCAGTCACATCGACAATCCACAAAGTATTTGGCTGCCTTGTAAAGCTGAGCCCTGAGTCTCTGGGATTAGATGCCAGGAGGCGGAAGTAGCCAGGGAACAATGGATAGGGCCACTGGGCATTTTACAATCTGAAGAATGAAAGATAGAGTAAGCAAGCAGAAACTCCGATATCAAGGCAAAGCTGTTTTAACAGGTCTCCACGGCACAGACAGATAGATCTTTCAAGCATCCTTAGAGCTTTTATCCATCATCAACACAGGACCCTTTTCAAACAAAGTGTTTTTGGGTTTTTATAGTTCATGCTTCATTTAGATGATGTTAGCTCTTTTCTGGAGCTAAGACAAATAAAATTAGAAAATCCCCAAAGAAAGGACAGGCCTTTCTCATCCATCTTTTTGGGGACGAGTGCTTTGGTTTTGCTTTGGGTAAATATATTGAGAAGATTTTACAGTTGGACTCAGACTTTCTAAGGGAATATCCCAGCTCCAAATGGCTGGGGCTGAGGACATGGGGCCAGAGGAAAGTGAGTCATGTGAAGTGAAACAAAGCCAGGGACAGGAGAAAGAAATCTCCCCTAAGCACAGGAGTGCCAGGGCTGAGCAGAGCAGGAGAGAGCGAGCCTGGAGGAGCAGGCATGTAATGACTTTCCCATGTGCTCCAGAATCTGTAGCCCTCAAGGGGCAGCATTGGGCATCTCGGACATGGCCATGATTGCAGAAGAACCCTCATCTCTTATTCTGCTCTACATCTCCCTGGCTCCTGCCCTTTGGGTCTGTGTCTTCCAGTCCTGGACCATTATCTGTTTTCTTATCTGAAGACCTATGGACTCCATGATTCCACTATAACCTGCACTGGACCTGAGGGCCAGGAATCAACCCAGGCTTGCCCTGTCCAGTGACAAAGAGAAATGGATGTGATTCATGATCAGAGAGGGAAAAGAAGCGGGACTAGAATAGAAATATTCACAATGGTATTGAGCTATTGGTTATATGTGCCCAGCATCTTACAAGACATCTGCAAGGTAGGAATATACTTCCTGTATTTTAGAATCCCATTTCTGAGGCCAAATTGGTCACATTGTGTGTAGGGCAGAGGTAGAGAGGGGTGAAGAGTGAACTGTGTGTAGTAAGGCTGGGTGCTCTGGAACGGAGTCCCCACCCCTCTTTCAGAGCAAGCTGCATACTCTAAGGACGACTTGGTAGTATTCAAAATATTGTTAACAGCTAATGCTGTCTGGAGTTGTAGTTGGCTACTGAAGAAAGCAAAGGCAAGAGGCATTAAATGTGTGTGTATGCTTAGACCCCACCCTGGCCTATATTTCCCCAGGCATCAGGGTTTTCCTTTTTTCCCTTTTTAGTTTTTGGTACACACAGCAATGCCCAGAGTTTACTCCTGGTTGAGGGCTCACTCAGGGCTCAGGGGACAGTATGTGGTGCTGGGGATTGAACTCAGGTTGGCCGCATGCAAGGGAAGCATCCCATATGCTATATTATTCATTTGGCCCTGAATCGGTGGTTTTGGGGTACACTTTTGAGCATAACTAGCAGTCCCATTTGCAGATGAGGAAATTGGGGTTGGAGAAGTCTAGCGATGTGTCGACGGTCACCCAGAAGCCATGATTCCAAACCAAGTGAGAGCAAATCCCAGCTCTTTCCTTATTCCTTGACTGCGCCTCCCACTCTACCTCCCTCAGTCCTTCTTCCATTTGTGCATTTTCAGCCAAAGTCTGGCAGCTCCTGGCTGCGGGTTTTCTCCAGGAGCTTTTGCTCTGAGGTACAAGGTGACCTGTTCCCACTGAGAAGGCAGCACTTGGCATCTTGCCTAAAGACCCCTAAGAGCATAATTTGCTCCCCTCCTTTTATTTTTGCTTTAACCCTTCTCCAGAATTCCCACTTAGCCCCACTGAGATATTTCAGTCCTGCTGGCTTCCACTTCTGAAGGGAGCTCGTCCACCTCCTGTGAGTGTCCCGGTGACGAGCAGCAGGAAATGACCCATTTTATGAGGCAATAATGGAACTATACGGATCTTTAAAAATCAATTGTGCCCAACAGTTGCCTCACATCACTTCAATAAGCTCCGGTTTTACCAAGTAATAAATAACAACAGACAGCTGGTATTTGACGGCACTCTGCCGACTGCCCATGTCTCTAGTCTTCATCTCTAGTCTCTGGTTATCCCTCAGAGGTGGTAAGGGAATGATCCCGTTTCTCAGATGAAGTAACTGAGACACATAGCTCACCTCTAATGTTGCTCTGGTCAAGGTCACCAATCACTGCTGTGGTCAGCTCTCAGCGTTCATTGCACGTCGCTCCCTCTTCGACAGCAGAAGCTCATTCCACCCACCCTCACACCTACCTCTTAGAGGCCTCTTCGTCGCCTCTAAACCATCATTTCTTCCAGTTCTCTTGTGGTTACTCTTCTTCACTTTCCTTCAAACATTGACGTGTGTCTGGGTTCAAGTCCTGGGTCTCTTTTTCTATCTACACTGCCAAGATTTCATCTTGTCCCATGCCTTAAAATTCCAACTGAGGGGCTGGAGCGATAGCCCAGTGGGTAGGGTGTTTGCCTTGCATGCGGCCGGCCTATGCCGGCCCAGGTTTGATCTCCGGCATCCCATATGGTCCCCCGAGCACCGCCAGGAGTAACCCCTGAGCATTGTCGGGTGTGACCCAAAAAAAAAAAAAAAAAAGCAAAAAAAAAAAAAAAAAAATTCCAACTGATGATTCAGAAAACTTTGTTTCTATTTCATTATCTTCTTATATCACAGTCTTGTAAATCAACTGTCCTCTCTTTTTTCCTTCCCCCCCCTTCCTTCCTTCCTTCCTTCCTTCTTTCCTTCCTTCCCTTCCTTCCTTCCTTCCTCCCTCCCTCCCTCCCTCCCTCCCTCCCTCTCCCTTCCTTCCTTCCTTCCTTCCTTCCTTCCTTCCTTCCTTCCTTCCTTCCTTCCTTCCTTCCTTCCTTCCTTCCTTCCTTCCTTCCTTCCTTCCTTCCTTCCTTCCTTCCTTCCTTCCTTCCTTCCTTCCCTCCCTCCCCCACCCTCTCTCCCCTGCCTCACTCCCGCCCACCCTCTCTCCCTCCCTCCCACCCTCTCTCCCTGCCTCCCTCTCTTCTTTTTTCCCTTTCCTCTTTCTTGGTCTCCTAATCAGTGATAAATAAATCAAGGAGCCTGGAGACTCCTCATGGGGTAGTTGACCAGTTTGGCAGTTCATTCCTAAGCCCAATGCTGCAGTGGTACAGGGAATCAAATGGGATCGGGCATGTGCAAGGGCACTGTACTGTATCCACTGTACCGGCACCTCAGCCCCCATCCTACATATTCACTGGGATAACAAAGCAGTTGTTGTGGATTGAAGTTGTGCTTGAAGTCAAACTCCGGATTTTCCTTTTCCCAACCTCGCACCCCCTTTTCTCCACCCTGGTAAAAGGGAAAGTTGCCTCTTCCCCTTGTGCCCCACTTTTAATTCATCAGTGTATCCTTCAAAACTCCACTTCTAATTTGAGAATTGCTGCCCTTACATTCTACTTCTGAGCCACATGTTTCTTCTAAGTCTTTAGGACATCAACAGGGACCAAGCAGTATGAAGCTGCAGCGTCAGGACATTCCAGCCATGAACCAACTCTTTGAGTATCTGATGAACAACTCGCCAGATAATGGCAATGAAGAGAATTTGATTCATGGAAATTTTAGTCTAGATAGCTTAGTGTTCCACCAAAAGATACATTGCAGCCATGTTCACAATAAATGGAAGTGCTCTGCAATCTACTCTAAAGTGTATCTGTGAGCCAACCACATCCTGTCATCTGTTTCGTCACCATCCTGGTCAAGACTGTCATCGTCACTAACCAGATCATTACAGCTCTTGATTATTCTCTGCCTCTCCTCCCTTACCTGCTCCAGGCTCTCCTGCACCCTGTTGCCATACTAGGTCATTCCTCTGGCCAAATCCCCAACCACCCCCCCACCTCAAGCGTCCCATTTACAGCACACGGAGACATCGCAATAGTCCCAGGGCCCTCGGGTCTCTCAGAGCCCTCTACGTCACTGATTCATCTTTTCCTCCCCTCCCCTTCCCGCTTTGATGCCTCCATCTTTTCCTGCCTTTAGCAGTTGCTGTTCTCTGTGCCCCGTGAATGGTGTTCTCTCAGCTACCAGGACACTCATTCCTTTAACTCCTGGTGGGGAGTAGTCTTTGATCAAATGGCCCCTTCTCAGAGAGGTTCTTTGATGACCACTTTTTTTAAATGAGGCAATTGCCTGTACACTCTTCAACCTGGATTCCTTCAACACTGCATCTGTGTTCTCTCCTCCAGGACATTTGCTGCTGTCCAGCTGACTGGGTGTTATGCTTCTTCATTCTCTCTCATTTCTTTTCTCCTTGTTTCCCTACAGGCAAGCGTTTAACCAATCACTGTCCTGTCAGAGAGCCCAGAATATGCCCAGAATAGTCTCAACCAGTGTTTACTGGATGGACGAGGTGCTGTGATGAGGATGGGGGGTACTGTCCCTCAGGGCCTAACCACCGGCCCTCCACATCCACAGTGGACTATGAGCCACGACAGCAAGAGTCCCAGATGGTGGACTCGGAAGGGCAGTAGAGAGTATCTGTCACAGAAGCTTGAGAACCGTTAGGGAGGAGAAAGAGAGTGGGGAGAGAGGGGAGAGATAGGCCACAGGGACAGCAGTTGAGCCGAGGTCAGAGCTCACAGGTTCTGAGTGGGCCCCCAGGACCTGGTGGTTGCTAAGTGCCTTTGCTCGCCTTGTTCCTGGGGAAGCAGCTGCTGTGGGCGACCACTGTCAGATCAGCCATTTCCCAACCAGAGAAGGTATGCGAGGCCCATTAACAGATCCACAAGATGATGTGGCTGCACAGAAGCATTTCAAATTCAATTTCTTTTATTTCTTTTCAAACGCAGCCTGTAATTCCAATGGGAAAATTGCATAATGCCCTCAGATACCAATTTTCCTGGGAGACGGGTGTGTGAAAGCATCTTGGCATTTCTAGAGAACAAGAAAGGGGCCATCAGAGCTGCATAACGCCCACCCCTGCTCTCTAGTGACCTGAGACAGGGCCTGGGTAAACTACTGGCATTTGCTCTAGCCGGTCCTGGGGTGACCCAAGCACCAGACCTGGGCTGAGTTCATTTCTGGATGTGCCTGTGGCCAGAGTGATGTTGGGGGAGGCTCTGCCCAGAGCAAGCCGGGCGGTGGGAGTGTCCGTCCCTCTCACACTTGCATGTTCAGTGTCCCAGGCTTCCAGGTCTTCCCATCTGTCTCCAGCCCTTACAATAGGGCCAGCACCAGGGTCAGGGCAGAGAAGATAAAGGTGTGAGCTCAGGTGAGAGTCTGACATTCAGGTGACAACACGGTAATGGAGGGAAGGTGCTTCCAAGGCAGTGGGCAGTGAGCCAGGTGGTTCTGGCTGAAGACACCTGTCAGAACAGAGCTCCACTCCCACCCCTGGGGAACCTCCAGTGGCCCTAGAGGCCTGGCATGCCACCTCCTTAATCCTGCTCTGCCCCACTCCCACCAGCTCTGACCTGGGTACCCCAAGCCAGTGGAAGAATGGGAGAGGGACTGTGCTCTCTCTGGTCCCCAGAACCAGCCAGAATTAGGGGAGACAGTCAGGGAATGACTAATGGGACGAATAGTAGAAGTGCTAATGAAATGATTCATTAATGATAAGCTAGAAGGGAACCTCTGGCCTTTGCCACCCTCCCAGGGGGTCCTACAGCTCGTCTTGTGCGCCCACCAGTGCTGAGTGCTGATGAAGTTTTATGGGCAGGAGGACAAGGATCTGACTTATGAGTGTGGAGCTGACCACTGTGAGAGAGGAAACTGGAGGGAAAGGGGGCAGCTGGGAGCCAGTCTGGTGGCCCAGGCCAGGGAGGTGGGAAGAAAGGATGGCATGTACAAGGCATTCTTGCCAAGGGAGAAGCAGCAGAGTCTGCTGATGGATTGGATGTGGGTTGAAAACAGAGGGGGACAAGGAGGAGGCCAAGGGGCGGTGCGGTGTAGGCAGCTGGATCGACGAGGCTGGAGTTCCTGGGAGAAATCCAGGGTGGAGAAATGTAGTTGAAAGTCAGAGCAAACTGGTGTAGTGAAAGCCACAGGAACAAATGCCAGGGAATGAGAAGGCTGAGACGCCTGTGCCTGTAGGGAAACCTAAAGCTCTCAGAAAGAACCACAAGAGAAGGGAGAGCACACTAGGTCTTGCTCCTGACCATGTCACTGTACCTGGGCTGCCCTCATGTTCCAGTATCCTGCCCTCCTGCCCCCAGCAGCTCGCTGCTGTTACTGTTGCTCAATACTGACGGTGCAATGGAAGCAGGTTTAGGAAGCACAGTGGAAACAGGTTTAGGAAGTGTGGTGGAAACAGGTTTAGGAAGCACAGTGGAAACTGGTTTAGGAAGTGCGGTCGAAACAGTGTAGGGAGCGGCAGGGGCAGCAAGCCAGGACCAGCTCTGCTCAAAAAGCAGAGGATTGTGAAGGGAAGCAGGAATCTTGCAGGACCACAAGGGCATGTGCTTTTGTCTCTCCCCCTTCTTTCCCTTTTCCATTTGCATTATTGTGTGATGATGGGGCGGTGGTCTCACACACATGTGGTACTTGTCCTGGGTAGCCAACGCTGGTTGTGTCACCAGGAAGAACAAACAGCGCTGCTCCTGGAGTCATACTCGGTCTTTGGAATGGAACTCAGGGTCTCATGTTTGCCACTGAGGCATCTCTAAGCCCCATATCATGATTTTTTAAAAGATGAATAAAATTGGGGCCGGGCGATAGTCCAGCGGGTAGGGCATTTGCCTTGCACGCGGCTGGCTCATGCTGGTCCCGGTTCCTCCCGGCATCCCATATGGTCCCCCGAGCACCGCCAGGAGTAATTCCTGAGTCCAGAGACAGGAGAAATCCCTGAGCATTGCCGGGTGTAACTTAAAAAAGCAAAAAAAAAAAAAAAAAAAGCCAAAATGAAAAAAAGATGAATAAAATTGGGTCTCATTTGTGTGCATAAGGGTCTAATCCAATACAGGATGGAAAGCTGCAGAGAGATTTCAGAGACTGCAGAGAGAGCCCTGCAGAGAGAGTGCGGGCTAGAGCGAAAAGGAAGCGTCAGTCCCTGGAGGGGTGCGTGGAAGAAGAGGGCAGAGCACAGTGGCTGCCGATGCTCTTGGGGGCTGGAGATGGTGCAGGTGGCAAGGCTCCCCCTGTCCAGCAGCTGTGAATGGGGTCCTACTCTCTGCAGGGCTGTTCACTCTGGGGGCTGCAGCCATAACGTTGAACGGGAGAGAAATAGCCATCTCTGCTCTCTGGGAGCATTCGCTTGTGAGGTGAGAGGCCATCAGCAGATGAACACTGACAGCTGTGCTTGTCTTTGATGGGTTCTTCAGGGAAAAAGCAGGCAGGGAGGGGAGAGGGAAGCCTGGCGTGGAGTCAGAGGCACGTGGATATTCTAAGGTGAGGGACTCAGCGTTATAGATATTGCAGCTAAGGGTATGAAAAGGGAAAACTGTTCCAGGCAAAAATATGCCTTACATATGAAAACCAGGTCTTTAAAGTTAAAAAAAATCAGAAGTGAGAGAAAGACACACAGATACAAAAGCAGCCATCCACTAAAGCACCCATAATTCTACCATTTTTACTTGCAGCAGTCATTCACACGCATTTGCCGCAAAGGCGCGATCACGGCGTGCACTCACAGATCTGTTCTCATGCTCTCGATCTATTCCATTTCCTTGTACAAGTCTAGCTTCATTATTTTGAAACTATTCCATACTTTGCTTAATAATTTTATGTATTTTATTTAAAACTTTTTTTGTTTGGCTTTTGGATCACACCCAGTGTTGCTCTGGGTTTATTCCTGGCTCTTTCAGTGCTCAGGGGACCTTATAGGGTGCTGGGAACCAACCCTGGGTTGGTTACATGCAAAAGAAATTCTTTCCCTGCTTTTCTATTACTCTGGCCCTAGTTGAATATACTTTTAGAGAGTTTTATTCATGAAATAAACCTTTTAACAGTGAACCCAAAAGACAATATACAGCAATGCAAAAACAAAAACAAAAAACAGATACAAAAGTGTGCATTTTCACATTGCTCTATAGTCTTTTGGGCTCATCATTAAAAGAGCTATGTTACAGAGGAAACTCTCTCTAAAATGCATTAAATTAGAAAGTGAGGTTCAGACAGTTTGTATGACAGTTTATCTATTATTGTGCAAAGAAATGGTAGCGGTTGTGTGTATTTCTACTTGCATAAAATATCTCTGAAAGGTCACATAAGAACATGACAAAATATATGCCTTGGGGAGGAAAACTGGGTACACAAAGAGAAAAGAAAAAAGGATTTTGCACTGTACACTTCTATTTAGTTTTTCTATTTTGGAACTTGCAAATTACTGCTCGAAAAACAATGGGAGAAAAGACCCTCCAGGGCTGCTTCTTATAGTTTTCTCTAATTGAAGACCTAGTTATGAAGCCTCTGGGCCCGTGGACATGCTGTGTCAAGGGGGGAGGGAAAACCCTGAGAGGTGGCGGGAGAGGGGCAGGAGGGAGAAGGCATAGAAGAACCAGTGTAGGAAAGGATGAGACAGCTTAGGAGCTTTCTGCTTAACCATTTTAGGAGCCCGTTAGGCTTTATTATCTTTAAAATAAAAGCAGATTAAAAAGAATGGGAATTCATCTGCTCGTTAAGAGCAGCTTCTCCTCCCTTTCCCCAAAGAAGCTTCCACCCAGGTATGAATTATCAGTCTTTTTTTGCTAAGTCTTTCAATATAACAGTTCCCTTCACGATCACCTCCTAACCACTGATTTCCACAAAAAGCTTTCAAATGATTAAGTCATGAAGGTCCAAATGTCCTGGATGGGGGGGAAAAGTAAATATGCTTTAAGGTTAGCATCAAATAAGTTTCCAGAAATACTGATTTGTTGCTATTAAATGCAAATGAACAGCTCGGTAAACTATAAAAGCTTAACCCTTCTTATTCCTGAAACACCCCTTCTCACACTTCCAGAGGTTGGGGAAAGACTGAAAGTTAATGGGAGAAATTGTTGTTGCTGGCTGACACAAAAGGGGTGTGTCAACAAAAAAATCTAAGGTTACAGACATTGGCTGGCTCTCATCACCGCTATATAGATGCAGCTTCCCTGACTATGCAAACCCCTTTTTAGCTGTGTATATGTCTGCCCAGAGCAAGAGTTGAAGAGCATTGTATTGTATGAACAATGCAGCCTGAGTTCAAATTATTGTGTAGCCACTTTGATTTGTGTGACGTTCTGGGAAGTAGCTTCTCCTCCCCGAGAGTTTCCTTGGGGTAAATCTATCTATCTATCTATCTATCTATCTATCTATCTATCTATCTATCTATCTATCTATCTATCTATCTATCTATCTATCTATCTATCTATCTATCTATCTATCTATCTATCTATCTATCTATCTATCTATCTATCTATCTATCTATCTAATCTATCTTGAATTCCTTCTGAGGGTCGTAGACTGCTGGCACAGGGTGTAGGGCAGGAGCCCGTGGGTCTGATCTCTGCTCTCGTAGGGCTTGTCTTCCAGAGGTTTAGTAATAACACAGGATGACTAAATGAGATAACTGAAGTGAAGGGCCAGGTGAATGAGAATGGGAAGGGAAGTTAGAGCTATACTCTCTACCCACTATCCTCTTTGCTCATGTAAATGCCCTTTTCTGCCCATTGATCTCAGCTGGTCCAGTGGTGTTCAGAGCTCACTCCAGGCTCAGTACTCAGAAGTTGTTTGTTCTCCAAGGGGACCATATTGTGCTGGCAATTAAACCTGGGACCCCTGACAGGAAAGCATGTGTTTTAGTCTACTGAATGTTCTCTGGGCCCATGTGCTTTTGCAGAATCTATTTACATGGACCACCTGAATCCTTGTCCCTACTCAAGCCACAATTCTTTGGAAAAGCTTCTTATTTAAAAAAAAATAGAAATGTCGAATAGGATTCATTGGAAATATTGTGTGTTTTGGTTCCAGATAATCACAATAAAGCAAATATCTCTATGGAGTGAGTCACTGAAAACCAGTGAGTCAGAAAAAAAAATCCACAAATTTTCTTTTGGTTTTGCAATGCATATAGTTACATTTTATATGATACTATATTGCTACTCAGTGTGCAAGAAGATTATGTCTAAAAATCCAGCATGGTTATTTGTGCATTTGTCTGTCTTTTGCCCCTGAAAGTGTCTAGAAAATCACCTGTCATACTGTAAGTGTTTGCTCAATATTGAATGTGCAAAAAATGAAAATCTATATTTTAAAATGTACCTTGTGAGTCATAAGAGAATCTGGGAATTGTCTCTGTTACCTGGAAAAACATGCATAGAATTCTGTGGTCATCTTGCAATGGAAATATCAGAGGCTCACAAGGCAATTTACAGCAGAGATGACTCAATGCCTCCTCCTGTTCTTTCTCAGAGGAAAGTCAGAGGAACCCTACTGGGTCTGTGGCCATTTTTAGGCTCTTTAATTCTCAAGGGAGTTGAAACATATTTTGTACTAAAAAAAAGTGATTGCAGCATATTTTGTCTTGAAGATCTTAGAATCAAGCACCTGCAAATGACTTCCATGGTCCCCATGCATTTGGGTTTCCATCCCACCACTGCTCTCTAGGACTTACTGGTGGGCCACTGCAACAGACCCTGTGCCCAGACCCCCTTTCGCTGTTGGTAAAGAGGCTAAAAAGTAGCCTGATTGATCTATTCTTATTGGGGGACTGCTCTGATTGGGTAAAAATGCCTCACATAAGGAAGCACTGCCTTAGCAGGGTATGGAGGTGGAGCCCCCTCACTCTGACCTCCCCAGCCTAGTGGATCCATTGTTGGGCTGCAAACTGTTCCCTGATACATCTCATCTGTCTCTAATGACATCTTGGAGACACCTTCCCCATCATCATTCCCAGAAGGCTTCCTATCAACATGCAAATCTTGACTTTCCCAGATGCTGCAGTTAGTGGGAAAGAGTTAATTCATCAGAGATGTCCTTCCACAGTCAAGTCCAAGTGATGAGTGTGTCGTGGGGGGTTGGACATCAGGGGAAGGGGAAAGAAGGCCAGAAGCTCCTGCAGGGGCTCTCAGCCCTAAAGGACCCTGTGGAGGCTGGTCAGTTCCCCATCTTGTGGGCAACCATTCCATCTCAGCACAACTGTCATCACACTAAAATGATGCTCCTAATTAGAATTTTTTATGTTTTGTAGTTTTGCTTTTGATACTATTCTTTTGCCATTTACAGTCACTTGAGGCTATACACATAAAATTAATATTTAAATTAATATCTAATTAATATCTATCACACATCTATGAATAATAATATGATGAAAATAATTGTCACCTAGTCCTGGGCATGTGAGTTCATGTATGCCCATTTAAAGAGGCCCATGCATCACGCAGAGCTGGGTAACATGACATAATATTGCAATCGTGTAGCATGAAGAGCTTGACCTTCAGAGGCTCCCTGGCTAACTCTATGATAAAGTCAGACATGCCACTTAACTCTTCAAACCTTGGTTTGCTCATCTGTGGCATGAGGGTAATGATATCTCACTTATAGGCTTGTTGTAAGATAAATACAAACTGTGGGGATAGAATGCTTGCAGTTTCTGGCACATACTGTAGCAGTAAGTAGAGCTAAGGATATGCAAAGGAAGGTCTGATGGATACTGCCTGTTAACAGATACATGGGGTCTTCTGGCAGACTGTCTCCCAATAGAGTTAGTATGTAGAATTCCCTAGTGAGACTGTTAATCAAGCTGCAGCTACACAGACAAGGCTATCCTAGGTCATTTCTCTGCACATTCCCTTATTGGCTCTAATTAGCCCTAGATGAAGTCTTAGGAACACGACCTTGTCTTCTGGGGCAATTTAGGAAGCCTAAGTTAACAAACTGTTGCATTCTCTGCTTATCTCACCTCACTGAGATAGCACCACCTGCACGTGTCTGGCTCCTGAGTGTTTCCTCCCTATCACCATAAATCCTATGGTAAAAATGTAAAATGTTCTTGCAGTGTCAATTATGTAAACTTAACTCTAAATTTTACTGCCCTTTGTTGTGTTGGCATATAAGAAACTTGGGTTTTTTGTTTAAGGGTCAGTCAGCTCTCGTCAGTCAGTTCTCCTCAGTTAGCTGCAGTCAGTCAGCTGCGGCCAGTTAGCCACCAAGATGAGAGCTGCTGCCCCTCCGGCTGGTGATTATTAAAAATATTAATGGAAATACTTCTTGTGCCTGGAGTCTCATCTCTGGCCCTCAGACCCGATGGGACATTCCTGCATCATCTGGCTCCCAATCGCGGGGGCTGACCTGAAGGTGAGATACGGGTTATAGACGGAAATAGGAGGAAATAAGTTGCAGAGGGTTTGCAGAGCCTCCTGGAAGCGGAGTAATTTTATTGCGATGGGAAACTCCACGTCACTGTTAGATACGTACACTGATACGCTTATGATTCTCACTAAGGCAACTGGACTGCCATTGAAAGAGTGTTTTAAAAGGTCTCCTTAAGATGAGCATTTTTCATATGTTTTTTGGCCATTCGAATTTCTTCCTTGCTGAAGTTTCTGTTCATTTCTTCTCCCCATTTTTTGATGGGGTTGTTTGTTTTTCTTCTTGTAAAGTTCTACCAGTGCCTGATATATCCTGGATATAACCCCTTATCAGATGGGTATTGGGTGAATATTCTTTCCCCATTCGGTGGACTGCTTTTGTATCTTAGTCACTGTTTCTTTTGAGGTGCAGAAGCTTTTAGTTTCATGTTGTCCCATATGTTTATCTTTTCTTCTAGTTGCTTTGTTAGTGATGTTTCACCTTTGAAGATGCCTTTAGCTTCAATGTCGTGGGGGTTTTTCCTATATTTTCTTCAATGAACTTTATGGATTCAAGTCTGATATTGAGATCTTTAATCCATTTTGATCTGATTTTTTGTGCATGGTGTTAGACACAGGTCCAAATTCATTTTTTTATGTTGCTGCCCAGTTTTCCCAACACCACTTGTTGAAGAGACTTTCCTTACTCCATTTTAGACTCATTGCACCTTTATCAAAGATTAAATGATCATGTGTTTGAGGTTGGGTGTCTGGATACTCAATTCTATTCCATAGGTCCACAGGTCTGTTTTTATTCCAATACCATGCTGTTTTAATTACTACGCCTTGTAGTACAGTTTGAAGTTGGGAAAGGTGATGCCTCCCATCTTCTTTTTCCCGAGGATTGCTTTAGCTATCTTTGGGGGTTTATTGTTCCATACAAATTTCAGGATTGTTTGGTCAATTTCTTTGAAGAATGTCATCGGTATCCTCATAGGGACTGCATTGAATCTGTACAGAGCTCTAGGAGTATTACCATTTTGACAATGTTGATTCTCCCCAGCCATGAACAGGGACGTGTTTCCATTTCCTTGTGTCCTCTTTTATCTCTTGGAGCAGTGTCTTGTAGTTTTTCTTTGTACAGGTCCTTTACATACTTGGGTAAGTTGATTCCTAGGTATTTGATTTTCTGTGGCACAATTGTGAATGGAATAGTTTCCTTAATATCCTTTTCTTCTCTTTCGTTATTTGTATATAGGAAAGCCACTGACTTTTGGGTGTTGATTTTGTATCCTGCCACTCTACTATATGCGTCTATTGTTTCTAGGAGTTTTTTGGTAGAGAGTTTAGGGTTCTCTAGGTATAATATCATGTTATCTGCAATGGTCATCATCACTAATCATCAGAGATGCAAATCAAAACAACAATGAGATACCACTTTACACCACAGAGACTGGCATATATTCAAAAGAGCAAGAACAACAAGTGCTGGCATGGATGTGGGGAAAAGGGGACACTCATCCATTGTTGGTGGGAATGCCGGCTGGTACAGCCTTTCTGGAAAACAATATGGACTTTCCTCCAAAGACTAGAAATTGAACTCCCATTTGACCCAGCCATACCACTCCTGGGAATCTACTCTGGGAAACCAAAAATACGCAGCGGAAACACCATCCCTACTTTTATGTTCATAGCAGCATTATTCACAATAGCCAGAATCTGGAAGCAACCAGAGTGCCCGAAAATCGATGACTGGATAAAGAAGCTTTGGTACATCTACACAATGGAATACTATGCAGCTGTTAGGAAAAATGAAGTTATAAAATTTGCCTATAAATGGATGGACATGGAGAAGATTATGTTGAGTGAAATTGCCAGAAGGAGAGAGACAGATACAGAATGACTGCATTTATTTGCATGGAATAAATATATATGTACATATTATGATACCAATATCCAAGGTCAAGTGAAACATATATCAGGAGGTCTTGTCAAAGGTGGAAATTATCACAAACGTGTGGGAGTCAGAGTTTAGGTAAGATAGAAAATGGAACAGGGTGCTGATAATAGTCGAGGGTACTAATGCCAACCTAGAACTGAGCATTAAATAGAGGCAAAAGGATTCACATGACAACCTTTTAATGTATGTTCTGTAATCCATAGTCTGGAAGGGAAGGAAAAGAGAAAGAGAGAAAGGCAAAGAAATAAAGAACCTGCCATGGAGCAGGGCTGGGGAAGGGGGGGGAACCGGGGATGTTGTTGGTGGGAGATGGGCACTGGTGGAGGGACGGGTGCTGAAACACTGTATGACCAAAACCCAAACATGAACTTTTTAATTGTATATCTTTTATTTGTATGGAGATGGGCACTGGTGGAGGGACGGGTGCTGAAACACTGTATGACCAAAACCCAAACATGAACTTTTTAATTGTATATCTTTTTATTTGTATTTCTCACGGTGGTATAATAAAATACTTAAAAAAAAAAGGTCTCCTTAAGAGAGTACAGAAGCATTGCTACTGGTTTGAACCAGAGAACAGGGAACAAACAGTTCAACCTAAAAGTATGGAAAAAGGTTGGGAAGGATTTAAGGCGTGCCCATAGGAAAGGGGAAATAATCCCTGCAGAAGAATGGGGTGCATACACCTGTATTAATTTGGCTTTAATGCCATTTGAATCTGATTCAGAGGAGGAGGACATAATTTCTTCTCACCCAACTCCCTCCACTCTCTCCTCACCCCTGGTGCCTCTGCCTGTGGAACCAACTGCACCTCAGTTTGAATTACCCCACCCAGCGAGCCATTGTCAGCACATACTATGTGCTCAATAAAAGTCAGAAGGCAGGAAAGGCCTACCAGAGACCAGAGCACCTCTCTGCCAGCCCACTGAACCCCTAAACCTGGCCTGCTACCTGCCTCCAACTTTAACAGCAGAGGAACCAAGTTTCAGGTCAGGTTCAGATTAAGTTTCTTCCACCTGGGTGTCAAAGATAAATCTGCTCAGTACTAGCAAGCAGGCCAACAAATACCGACAGCTCTTCAAAGTGAAAAGTTCACTTGATCACTTGACATTCCATTATTCATCAATTTGCTCGAGTGGGCACCAGTAACATTTCCATTTGACCCTATCATGCGCCAGTGTTGTTGCCCAATAGCATCTGCCCAATAGCATCTGCTTGCTTCAGGAATATGAAGAAAGTAGTTAAAAAAGTTAAAAGTGAGGGGCCGGAGCAATAGCCCAATGGGTATGGCATTTGATCCCGGCATCCCATATGGTCCCCTGAGCACCGCCAGGAGTAATTCCTGAGCAAAGAGCCAGGAGTAACTCCTGAGTGTCACCGGGTGTGACCCAAAACACAAATAAAAAATGCAAAAAAAAAAGATAAAAGTGAAAAGTTAAAAATAAAAAACTAGTAAAAGCCATGTCCTGCATTATCTTTTTCTGAGAATTTTGCATTTAAGGACCACTCAATAAATTGAATAAATATTTTTGTGGTTGGTCTCGTGAAATACCCATTTCCTGTTGGACTATTACAGATTTTTGAGATGGGGAGATAATTTTGCATTCTCTGAATGGATTCCGAAATGTTCTTAGGAGAAGGAAGCCCAGAGATATTTGACTAGATAAGATAGAAAGGCAATGTGAAAGCAGAAGTAGAAGCTGGAGTGATGTGGCCCAAAGCCAAAGAATTCCAACAGCCACAGACCGGAAGCTGGAAGAGACCGAGAGTATCTGAAGAGGTCGGGCTAACCCAGAATTCTGTCCTGGAACACTCATTTCCTAGAAGTCTCATTTGGACTTTTGACCCTGAAAGCTTAAAATAACAAATATGTATGGCCTTAAACCATGAAATTTGTGGTAATTTGTTGTAACA
This sequence comes from Cryptotis parvus, assembly GCA_021461705.1. Classification (NCBI taxonomy): domain Eukaryota; kingdom Metazoa; phylum Chordata; class Mammalia; order Eulipotyphla; family Soricidae; genus Cryptotis; species Cryptotis parvus. Next base: position 99,810 of record JAJIBD010026348.1, read on the forward strand.
CAAAAAGAATAAAACAAGTCCTATGGGTCTTACTTGTCCTTTCAATGAGTGGATTGAATGAAAATGAAATCACTTAAGGGGCTTAGCTACTAGATCCCTGAGAGTATATCAGACTCCTGTCTCTCTGCTTTCCAGCTGTAAGAACTCAGACCAGTTAGACCTTTGGAGACTCACTTGTCTCTAACATGCAACTAGGTAGGGCAGAATCAGAGGGGTGGAGTGTGTGCCTTGCTTGCGCGTGATGTACCAAATCCCATTCTTAAGCACCCCCAGCTGTAGGCCAGGTGATCCCCAACACCACTGAGGCTGAGCACCATTAGACTAAGTATTGCCAGGAGTGGACCTCGGGGCCTTGAGCCCCTAGAAAGGCGCATATCCCACTCCCAAATGTACTAAAGTGAATTAGTCAGATTGTTGTGAAGATTAAATGCTTAAAAACACTGCATGGACCATAAAATAGTGAGCTCTTATTATTGTCTGTTTTTAAATTTTCAAACTGAAGATTCAGTGAAGGTGCCACTTCTTAGGGAGATGGCCTCAATGAAGCATAAAATGTATATTTAATGAGATACCAAGAATGTTCAATTCAGGCACATAGAAATTGAGTGTTTTGAGCATAATGCTGGAAAATCTTAGTTCTTTAGACATCTGTCTGTGGTACCTATTGTATGTGACTAAGCCCACTCTAGCCACCTGCAGTTTCTTACTTTTATGATCCCGGCTGAAAGTGAAGACATTATAGTAACTGGGACTTCTCTCTGACAAGATGTTTTATTTTCTTGAAAAGAGAATATCAATAATCCAATCATCTCTAACTGTTGAGCAATTTTCCTGAAGTTTCTTGAAATATAAATCATGGAAATAATCCATGCTTGTAGCTGTAACTATAAAAATGAGAACTACTTTTCAGACTTTAAATGTTCGAATGTCTCCAGTTTCTCTTCATAGGTGCAGCACTATCTCCCAAAGAAAAATGAAGGAAGTAAATAGCTTAGAAGTGGACAGCTGTAGCCTATTGACAAGCATCTCTCAAAATTTAACCTTTGCTCACTTGGGTAGTAAAGAAGACGTCTTAAAAATTATTAAAACAATTTTTTAAATTGAGGTATAGTTTACAATAGTATTGAAGTCATTATTTAAAAAATGTACTTAGTTTTGAATGTTGAGCCACGCTTTGGTATTCTCAGGGTATACTTCTGGCTCTATATGTAGGAATCATCTCTGCCAGTGCTTGAGGGGTCATATGCGGTGCAAGGGATAGAACTGAGGCCAGCCATATACATAAGGCAAACGTTTTAACTGCTGTATTATTTCTCTAAAACCTGAGTTGCACAGGAGGAAGAGAATGACATGGAATGCCTTCAAAGGCATCGAAGAAATAGCTAAAAGGACAAAGAACCTCCGGCTCCGGACACATCTCTTCAACTCCACCATTCTCCTTGCATTAACATACGCCTCAGAATGCTATTCGGTCTCCCAGAGAGGAATCAAAAGAGCTATGCTTGGAATATCACGCCTCACTCAAGTGAGAGAATGAAACCGGAGTTCTGACCTCCGTCGCTATTCCAGAATCAGAGACGCTGTCTCGCTTTGCCAAGGCATCGAAAATCAGATGGGCTGGACATGTAATGCGATTTGGAGACAACCGCTGGACTAGAGCCTTTACGGACTGGATCCCACGGGATGTCAAAAGATCACGTGGCCACCCACCTACAAGATGGTCAGACTTCCTTGTCAAGATCCTGAAGGAATGGTTTGAGGCTCTTCATATTCCTGAATCAACCAGATGCCATTGGGCTACATTGGCATGTGATGGGGTCCAATGGAAATGTTACTGGCGCCCGCTCGAGCAAATCGATGAATAACGGGATTCAAGTGATCAAGTAATTACTTCTCTGGCCTTGAAGTAATTATTCTATATGTAACGAGAACTGCAGCAACCCTCTACCAGAGTTTCAGGATCTTTTTTGCTTTGATGAAAACTGTAATGGTTTTGGTTTTTATTTTAATTTTCAGTTTTGGGGTTTTGGGCAGTGCTCAGGGCTTACTCTTTGCTCTGTGCTCAAGGATCATTCCTGGCAGGACTCAGGGAACAAATGGGGTGCCCAGGATCGAACCTAGGTCATGACATGCAAGGTAAGTGCCTTCCCCACACAGTACTTCCTCTGGTTTAGGCTTTTAAGAAATATTTTTGTAAGAAATTTTTCCTTGTTACACAAAGTATGCTAATTTTTTTGAGAAAACCTTACGTTTTAAGCCAAAAGCCAAGAGAATGCAGTGTGCCCAATTGTGCCACTGGTGGAATCACTGCAGCAGCTTAAGCCCCACGAAAATAGGCTCTTGCATTCTCTGGGCTAGGCCCTGCTGTGAGAGTACCAACACCTGGGACCTGCGACATCCCAGGGAAGGGTTTGTGGGTGCTGAAGTGGGAGAGGCCTTCCCCACCCTGGTGTTCTCTTGCTTTTCTCTTAGTGTAAGTACTCCCTGACTCAGCTCCTGCTCCCCAGGCTTACATGCCCCAACTGCCCCCCCGCCCCTCCCCAGGCCCAGGCCTCTTAACATCTTGAACTTCTTCCCTTAGCTTTAATAATAAATTCAAATTCCTTTTGGGCACAGAGCACAAGAACTTATCCTGTGGCCTTGCCTGCCCTTCTATGACATAGGATCCTTGATTTCAGCCATCAATCTCTGCATCACTAACCAAGTTCCTAATGTGTGGTCTGTGTCCTCTGGGAAGCTCCTTGAGGCTGTTACATTCCTGGTCTCAGCAGTGGGCTTTAGGGTGAGACAAAGGAGCATTAGAGAAACCCAACACTTCCTTCCAAGGTATGTGACTGATGAGCCAAGGGCGCGAGAAAGGGAGCCGAAGATCCTCTGATGTCAAGCATAACTGTTAGAATACCTAGCTCCTTGCTTTACTACTTGCGTTTCTTTTGGGGCGGCCCACCAAGCAGTGCTCGGGAGCCCCAGGGCCATGTCACATCACTCAACTGCAGTTCATAAGTGCCGCCACCCCGGCTCAAGTCCATTCTCTTCTCCATATCCCGAGTCCCTGCTTTCTAGCACAGAATTTGGCACCAGGAGATCATAACTAAATGTTTATTTAATAAACGCAATGAGCAGCAGCTTCTAGAGCCTTCAAATAAGCTTCATCTGATCAAACCTTGATTTGTGTCTAAAAGTTCCTGCCAGAAGCAACTCAGGGAAATAAGGAAAATGAAACTCAAATGACTCTCTTCTGGACCAGATCGCTGGCCAGACTGGAGCCAGATGAAAGAGCTCCTCATTTGTAACTAATGGCTAAGCCTCAGCAGACACTGCGCCTATTTCTGTTTGTTTGTTTAATTCCTGCCACTTGCCTATTGTATGATCCAGACAGATCCAGCAGCAGGTGGAGGGCAGTGAAGCAGCCACCTGAAAATAGGTCTCTTTGGCATAAGGATTAATTTGAGAAAGTGCAGACATAGGAGAAGCTTGGAAAACAGTGGCGTTACTCATGTGTCGGGGCAATGTACTGGAGAAAGGGGGCAGGGCTGGGAAAAAGGGTGTTACTAGAGACCACTGTTTCCTCTCAGGGACTGACAGCAAGCCAGGGCAAGTTTGTTTGCTGTACATTTACTCTCTCACCTGCTGTGAACTGCCTTGCCTTCTTTTGAAGCTCCAACTTCTTATCTGGTTTCTTAGTTCAGGGTGGTATAAAAACTCCAAGTGTTTGGTTGCCTTCCGCATGCCATCACTTGGTGAGGCTACTGTGTGTATATACATGTTTGTCCTATGTCATTAAAAATGTCTTTTCCAGTATATTAATCTGTTTTATATCAGCTGTATGGTTACCAGCCAAGAACCTAGAATAGTAGAGGGAAAATTACCTTTGCTCCCTTACACAAGTCATCTGGCTTTGGAATATCTTGAGGGGCAAAGACTAGAGGCATAAGGGAAAAGGCAGATCTAGAGGGCTGGGAAGGGGAGTAGGGAGTAAAGGGTGTGGTGGAGAAAGGAAGGGTGAAGACAGGATCGGGAGGCCTCTTTCTGGAGGCCTCATTTTTGCAAAAGCTTTAATTAGTTTGCATTACCTACAGAGTCTCAGAAACACGCTAGGAGAAGTAAACAAAACAGCTTGTTTTGCAAGCTATTTGTTTATATGTTGTGGGAATCCTGTCCTATAGTGCTCTGGGACTCCTGGTAACTTTCAGTGGTGTTTGGGCCCTTCAGTTCCTTCCCTAAGGCTACTAGAATCACAGCCTCGGTGCGTGAAGGCCATGTGGTGCTGGAAATCAAAGCAGGGCTCCACACACATGTAAGCCACCTGCCCTCTACAGCCCCAGTCCATCACTTACCAGTTTACTGTCCTGTCTTACCTTTACTAAGGTTCATAGAAATGACTATTTAAAAATGTAAATTATGTGGAGGTTAGCACAAATTTGTCACGCTTTATTTTTGTGGGTAATTGTTACTCTAGTTTAGTTAGTTCTGGAAATCCTAGAGTTTCCTGCTTTCCACTCCATTCCCACCATCAACTTGTTACTGAACCAAAAGTCTTTGATAAAGTGGAGGCAATTTGACTTTGGAGAGATCATTAGCGGTTCAGTAGGACAAGTAGAACCTCTGTTCCTTGGGCTGAAATTTGCTTGCCTTTGGGGATAATTAAGAGTTGGGTGGTGTGGGCAGAGAGAAATTTCCCCCCTATCCCTCTGGGCTTTCCTTGGGTTCTTGGAGCAATCAAATTAACATTAAATGGAGATGCTGAGAGAACTGTGTGGTGCTGGGTTCAAGGTCAGGGTGTCACACATCCTAAACTTGTGCTCTACCACTTGCATGCCATCTGGGCATCTTGAGAAGGCCAATCCTTCAGTGATGTAGGCTTGGGCGGCGCCAACTTATCTGATTCATGAGAGCTAATTCTACTCACTTCTTCCTCAACTCTGATGATGTATGGTGGGACATTTTCACTGAGAAAACTGCAGCACTACAAATCAGAGTGTTTTTCTTTTTCCTGAGCACTAACTGCTGAATTCTGGTGGAGAAAGAGGAGCAATCAGCCTTAAGCTGGAGGCTAGTGGAATATTTCTGAACTACAATGGTAAACTTGGGGGTGGGGATTTAGATACTTGTCAGGCATCAGATTCCTCAGTGGGCCAAATGTTAATGTACCCCAAACTGTTGTGCTTTAGTATTTTTGCTGTTTGTTTTCGCTTTGGGCAACACCTGGTGGTGCTCCAGGATCAGCACTCAGGGATTGTTCCTGGCATGGTTTGGTGGACCATATGTGGTGCCAGGGATCTAATCTGGGTCAGCTGTACGCAAGCGCACCCTACTCACTGTACTATATCTCCTCAGTATACTTTAGAAGACTTTTAAAGTTTGTTCATGTTCCGATCCCAGCTCTGAGCCACTGAATTCTAATCCCTGGGCTGGCACAAGATTTAGCTTTTGAAAGAAATGTTTTGGCCAATGGTACAGCATCTGAGGATCTTGGTTATCTCGAAGAGAATCTCTGTTATGTGTCAGACGATCAAGAAGATGATGAAAAGGTGTAAGCAATGGTTATACAGATTTCCCAAACTGGTCTTCTGTTTCTTCATGGAATGCTCTAGCCACGTGCTATTGCTTGATGAGACACAGAGTATAGTCATGGAGATAATGGTGCTTCAATCAAGGAAAGACTGTGAAAGGCTCCAAGGGAAAAAAGGTTTGGTTTCTACTTTTTTTTTTAAATTTAACTAAGACCTTGTTAAAAAAAAACTGCTTGGATTTCAATTTGGGCTATTGTATCACCTGCCAGAGAGTTCTCAACTGGTTCTGTGGGAAATGAAATATCTTATGGATCATACTTGATTCCAGAACCCATCGCAGCGGGAAGTGATCCAAATCCCAATCAGAGAAGCTGATGAGGATTGGAGGAGATGCAGAAATCTTTAGGTAGCAGTATCCAGAATTCTGGTAGATTCAGAAACTAGGAAAGAGGCTGGCATGGCAGGTGTGTGGCTTTCTGTAGCACATAGTCAGAGGAATTGGTGTCAATTTAATGGACCCGCTTGTCTTGAGCTATGTTCTACTTGGGAGAACATAGGCCCTTCTCAGAGATGAGTGACGGGGGACACAGCCACAGGATTTTAATGAGAAGACAGAGAGATGGGTGGGTTAGGGTTAGAGGCACTTTGGAAGATCCTTTAGAGACTCCCAGGACCAGTGAGTCCAGGAAAATTGGGGAACTGGCTTTTTAATAGTTTGTCCTACTCCTTATTACCATTTATTATCATAAATTAAAACCATAAATTATGTAATCATAAATTACACTGTATCATAAATTAAAAATGTGTTTGTCTTTAAGTCCAAGTAGAAACAGACTGGGCCTTGAAATAAGACAGTCCTTGGTTTGTATCTTGTCATTTTACATGCCTGGTCCTTTCTTCATGTATAAAGTTGAATAACACTATCTGCCTTATGTGCTTTAGTGAGAATAAGTTGGATTTTTCACTACATGTCTTGAGGCTCCCATTATATATAGTAGTTTTGAGATATAGTAGATCTGAACCATTCCTCCTTCACTAAATCATCTTTGTTTCTCCATGGTCTGACACCAGCATGATCTGATGCCATCCATGAAGGTAGACAGGATATATGGGTTGACTAAATGACTGGATTGGTTGAAGTAATAAATGGGTAAGTGAATAAGCATAACAAATCAATAAGTGAAAATTTTTAGCAAGATGTGTTACACAAGCATTCAACCAGGGCTAAAAGGATTTTATTTTTCAGTTCTTTAAAGCACATAGCTGAGGTCAGGTCTTTTGTCCTGTTTCAAGTCAGGGACATTCCTTTGTCCTGACCTTGGTAGAATGAGCCATGAAAATCTTGTAGCCTTTTAAAAAAATCCTTTCATCCACCTAATGGGATACATTTTTCCACAAAATAGTGGGGTGAATATCACCAAGATAATGGAAATAACATTACTAACACTGGGATAATCCAGTTATTATTCAATTAAAATAATAATTCCTAATGCAGGATGAATTGTCCTTATCTTAAGAATCCAATTCCACCATTAGCTCCATCATCATATACAAATGACAGAAACTGCCTTTAAGTTATAGAACTGTGATGCAGTGTTGAAATGGATTTCTAATTATACTTAATGATGCTATATGGGAGAGTATAGCTTGTCCTTTTTTTCATTTTCTATTATCAGGTAATTTGAAGTCATTTTTTGAATATACAATGAATAAAAATTGGAACTTTGGGAAGAATTATTTCAAAGGAGTGCTTGAAACAACTTTACAGTAAGACTGTAAAAGAAAAAAAGACTTGATTATTACTTAACATTAACACTGGTACTCTGAAGAGAGAGATGGGAAAAATCACCTTCACACAGCTGAATTCAAGAGCTTTATTGACTAGGATGTTGACTGGACCTTGTTGAGTGTGGTCTTCCTCATTGCTGGCTCAGATATGGATCAACCAGAAAAAAGTGGCCCGAACATGACATGCCATAAGAAATCAGAAAGTCAATTGAACTTTTATAAACTCAACGAATGCTGGATAGCATAGGTTCCACATAGAGGAAAGATGTTTTGAGAAACCATCACATTAACAGAATATTGTCTGGGAGTCACATAATAGAAGCAGAGATGTGGCTGGATCATTTTCATGAACAGAACCATGAAACTATTTCATGTGTGTGTGTGTGTGTGTGTGTGTGTGTGTGCATGCATTTGTATGATCTTACATAATTGTCTTGTTTTTGTGTCACCCAGGAATACTCAGGGGTTGTTCCCGACTCTGCACTCAGGAATCACTCCTGGCAGAGCTTGGGGAACCAAATGGGATGTTGGGGATCACACCCAGGTTGGCTGCATGCAAGGCAAACTCCCTACCATATCTGTACTGCCACTCCGCCTCTCCCGCCTTTTTTTTCAATCTGTTACAGTTTAGTAAGATAGAATGGTGTTAAAGTTGATTTTGGGGGCTAGAACAATAGTACAGTGGGGAAGTCACTTGTGTTGCATGCAGCTGACCCAGATTTGATCCCCAGTATCCCATAGGGATGTCGGGGATCACACCCAGGTTGGCTGCATACAAGGCAAACTCCCTACCATATCTGTACTGCCACTCTGTCTGAGAGAGACTCACAGACATGGGGCAGAGCTGCTACTGGCTCTCCCTGTGCCCAGTCGCTCACGAGACACCCAGGAGGGATGGCGGGTTCTAGCCCTGGCCCACCACCCCAGCAGAGCCTTGCAACAAGCCAGACGACCCCCCCACTCTATGAGGGCCTCCATTTTCCACATCTGGACTTCTCTCTCGTCAGAACTCCACCCAGCAGACCAGCCTAACAGCCTGGCTTGCATGGCCGCTTGCAGCCGCGCAGTTCATCAATAAATGCTGGACTTAGAGATGACTACAAGAGTATGCTACCTGCATGGCAGAGCTTGGCAAGCTACCTGTGTTGTATTTGATATGCCAAATATCAGTAACAATTAAAGACCTCATTCCGGAATGGATTGAGGCTCTTTATGTTCCTGGAGCAAGCAGATGCCCTTGGGCTCTACTAGCATGAGACAGGACATATGGAGATGTTACTGGGGCCCACTCGAGCAAATCGATGATGAACAGGAAGACAGTGATACAGACAGTGATAGGATGGTAAAACTGTAATCCAGATCAAAACATTATATTAAACAGGTAGTAGTTTTATAACAAACATTGCTATAAAAACATTGAGAGAACACATAGTAGCTGATGGGAATTTGGCCATCACATTCTTATAAACCAGACCTCACACCACTTGGTTTAATTCCTCACCCCTCTGTACCAATTCTTCCTTTTCCAGCTCTCAGGGGGTGCCTGCTCTCCTCATTATGGAGGCCCCTCATCATAGCCCAATACATACTGTAGACACTTTTTTAGAGAAAAAAGATTGGAACAAGGACAACTTTTCCCTAACAGTTTGAATTTAATGGTCAAAGTTGTCAAGTGAAGGATGAATTTCCTGCTGCTTTTCAATAAAGTTGAATGTAACCACAGCAGGTAGGAACACTGCAATGAGAAGAAATAGGAAAGTTCCATACAGTAATGTGTGGAAGAAGAAATCTATATTTATTCTGCTTCCTCTAAGTGAGCTAGATGAATGGCTTATAGCATAGGAGGGAGTGGGGGGAGAACAGGCTGACTTTTGGCACCTGCCCAGCATGAACAGCCCTGGAAGGTAGGAACAAATCCAGAAAGTCTGAAATCAGGGTCAAATTCTTCCTTAGTGAAGACTGCTCTGCTCTTACCTGAGCTCTTATCAAAGTGTTTTATTTGTTCCCTGGAACCCAGAGTAGACTCCAGTCCACCACCATTCAGATTCCACAAAACTAAAGTTGTACTTTCCAAACTGTCAACAGACAAACCTCAGTTCAACCTTGCCTGCGACCAGGAACACACATTATAACAAAAAAAAAAATGAATAGTTGCAGTTTGCTTTTCTAAAGGGCTTCCAATCTGCCGCAAGACTGCCATACAGCCTTTCTTGTGTCAGGGAACAGGGCCAATAGATGGAGGAGTGGGACTGAGGTGACATTTCACAGGGCTCTAGGCAATCCTGTTGCCTTTTTGTCACCAGGGCCTGAAATATATTGGCTGTGAGGACATATTCAACACCTGAATGCTCCAGGAACAAATGCCTCCCTGATTTTGCAGCTGCCACTTTATTAATTCAATACCCATTTATTAAGTGTCTTATATGTGCACCAAGTGCTGGGAAAATAGGTGATTAAGAAATGGTTCCTGCCTTCAAGAAGCTCATATTTTACTGGGGTGACAAACACAAACACATAATGACAAGTTAAGGCGATATTGGCTCAGGCTGCTGGGGTTGTGCTACGGAGAGGGCTATTCATTATTCCTGGCCTGGCTGAGTTCTCACCAGGCATTTCAATGATTGCTTGGCAGAGACATGAAGCAGACATCTGGGGGATAAGAGGACCTGGGGGAAGGACCAGGTAAGACATTTGGTCTTCCCAAAACTATCTGTATTCCTTTGGAAGGAATGGTTCTGAGAGCCATAGATGTCACAAGATGGAACTGAAACTGTTAGAACCTAGAGTCATCATGAAAGAAGATAGAAATGGCAATGCCTGCATTCAGCACAAGTTATTAGCTGTATGCTCCGTTGTATGGAAAGCTCCTGTGTGAACCCTTAGGCCAATGGTTTGAAAACATGCTTCAGAATCATCACTAGGTTTTCTGAATCTCATATTGAAGCACACTGATTCTGTCTTTAGCTGCTGTTACTCTACTGTTGAAGACACTTACTGAGTTTTCATTTAACCTACAGAATTTTTATTAATAACATTTCTGTAGTTTTCTTATTTCTGTTCTCCATTTTCATCTGTATTTTACTGGATATCCATTCTACTGTCTCTCTCATATCCTCCTGAATTTTATTGGATGTCTGCCCCACTGTTTTCTTTGAGCTCTTAAACATCCTCACTATTTCCTCTTTGAATTATTAATCAGAGAGATTGTGTATGTGGGTATTCCTTATTGAGGCTTCATGGCTCCTACCTTTATCTACTCCTTGTGGTGGGATTCTGTGCTGTTTCCCCATGGTGACTGTGGTGGTCTGGAGGTGGGTCTTTCAAATATACTATCAATTCCCCCTACCCTCTCACTGCCAGGGGAGCTTGGTGAGTGGTTGTCTCTTTTTTTCCCTGTCAAGAATATTCCCTTCAATTTGGTGCTTCTGTGTATTTGTGTGCAGGCTCTTGAGCTGATTCAGGGTATGTGTTGTTTAGCCTGAACTAGTGCTACTTTTTGATTAGGGTTATATTGTTTCTTGGACTCACTGCTACTTTTGTGGGTTTTTGGGGAGTGCCGATTGCAGTAGGGGATAATGGACTATTAGCCTATTGTAATTGAAGTAGCCAAGTTGCCCTGGCGAGAGTTCTGTATAAGAGGCCAATTTGTGGATCTTATGGGATATGTATCACTTGAATCACTTGTCTTCCTGTTCATTGATCTGCTGGAGCAGGTGCCAGTAACATCTTCATTCAACAAGCCTGCCTCCTGTCTGCCACCTGCTGACACAACTGGTACCACAGCCACACCTGCAACACCTCAAGGGGCAGGTATGGGATATGGTGCATGAGAATTTTGTATAAGAGGCCAACTGTGGAACTTATGGGATACTGTGGGCGAGAATTCTGTATAAGAGAATTCTATATAAGGCAAAACGTATTTTATGGAATATGGTGGGGAATGTGGCTGGCTTAGCAGCCACTGCTTAGAAAGCCATGCTCCACCTGTGAGAGTAACCAGGCATTATGGCCATGCAACCTCCATTACAGAATTTGTGTTTGAAAGTGCTGTGGCCCCCAGAAACTATCTTCATTCTTAGTCATATTTTTTGCTCTTAGCTTGTGCTCCTTGCTGCTCAGAAAACCACGCCTGCCTGTGAAAGTAGCCAGACATTGGGTCTGTGCAGCATCCAATACAGAATCTGTGCTTGCCTCCAGCTGCTGGACCCCAGATTATGTCAGATATTTCTAAAAGCCTCATCAAGTGAACCCAGATGATGATTAACATAGCTGTCCAACAAGATTTTCAAATAAACAAGCAGGCCCCACACAAAACTTCTGTATGTTGTTTGCTCTGGGGTGGGTAGCCTGGAGCTCATGGGTGTATTCCAAGTACATCTTTCCAAGCCCCATAAAGACTGAGAAGTGATTCTCAGTCTTATGTACTCAAATTAAATTATGTACTTAAAGGGACGATTCAAAAATCATCCCTGGATTCAACTCTATTATTTAGAGCTGAGTTTCATCCACTACCAACTTTATCTTTTTGGAGACTGTTAGGAAAAATCAAGAGGAAACAGACCCTCAATACTCACTTATTTTCCCCTACTTTCAGCTGGTAATTAATTGTAGTTAGCTGAGGCCATGTGTCAATTATTTTGCTAATATGCTGTAAATATTAGCAAAGAGACTCACAGACATGGGGCAGAGCTGCTACTTGCTCTCCCTGTGCCCAGCCGCTCATGAGGCACCTGGGAGGGATGGCGGGTTCTAGCCCTGGCCCGCCACCCCAGCAGAGCCTCGCAACAAGCCAGACGACCCCCACTCCATGAGGGGCTTCCATTTTCCACATCCAGACTTCCCCCTCATCAGAACTCCACCCAGCAGACCAGCCCATCACAGCCCAGCTCATTGAGTTCCACCCTGCAGCAGTCTTTTAAATCCGCCCAGGTATGCTGATCCAGAGACTCACAGACATGGGGCAGAGCTGCTACTGGCTCTCCCTGGTGCCTCTGCCACTCACGAGGCACCCGGGAGGGATGGCGGGTTCTAGCCCCTGGCCCGCCACCCCAGCAGAGCCTCGCAACAAGCCAGACGCCACCCCCCACTCCATGAGGGCTTCCATTTTCCATATCCGGACTTCTCTGGACTCCCCTCAGTCAGAACTCCACCCAGCAGACCAGCCTATCACAGTCCGGCTCGTGGCCACAGCGGCCGCAAGGTTCATCAATAAATGCTGGATTTAGAGATGACTACAAGAGTATGCTACCCGCATGGCAGAGCCTGGCAAGCTACCCGTGTCGAATTTGATATGCCAAATACCAGTAACAATTATAGACCTCATTCCCATGACCTGATGGAATGGTTTGAGGCTCTTTATGTTCCTGGAGCAAGCAGGTGCCCTTGGGCTCTACTTGCATGAGACAGGACATATGGAGATGTTACTGGTACCCGCTCGAGCAAATCGATGATGAACGGGAAGACAGTGATACAGTGATACAGTGATGCTATAAATAGAAAGGATGTATTTAAGATTTGGGGAGCCGGAGTCATAGTCCAGAGGGTAGGGCATTTGCCTTGCATACAGCTGACCCGGGTTTGATCTCCGGCATCCCATATGGTCCCTTGAGCAACATCAGGAGTGGTTTCTGAGTGCAGAGCCAGGAGTAACCCCTGAGCATTGCGGGTGTGACCCAAAAAGCAAAAAAAAAAAAAAGATTTGGGTTACCTTTTAGAGTACATTGTTGGAGACCCCCCCCTATCTCTCTGCTTAGGTGGCCCAGGTAATCCCCAGAACCCTATGACCTGAGTAGTACTGCATGCTTAGACACTTGATCTGCCAGCCAAATTGGCTACAATTGCCAGGAGGGGTCTCCATGCCTATTAAGCACTGCTAGAGAGGAAACCTAGCCCCTCGCCCCCCACTATATTTTTTGGTCTTTTTTTTTTATAACAACTTCTTCTAAAAACAATGGATAAAATCTGGCCATACCTCTCATACCTCTCCCCCTCAGAGGGGGCCCTATTTCCCTCTCTAAACAGGGGGAAGCTTTGTGACTGCACTTGCTCATTTCTGGCTCTAGTCCTTAAAAACTAGGAGCTTCTTCACCTAGTATTTTGGAACACTCTCTTGGTAGTCCTGAACCATGATGTCGGACTTCCTGAAATCGGAAGAGGTCATATGTGGCACTTCGGTCCAGAATTCCCCTCCCTCTTCCTTGCCAAGATTCTAGACAAATGTATGATACCATTTAGGATCCAGTAGGCCAACTCCTGTGTCAGCTGAATGCAACGATTAACCTGGCCTCATAACAGAAACATCATCCCAATTTCACATGAGGGATGTAATGGACAGAACGATGATAACTTATCTCATGGCTGTGAGGATGGCAGATGAACCCAAATTAGAAATGGCAAAGGGAATTCTGGATGGATTTGGGTCCCTGATCACATCAGAATCAATGTTTTCATCTGGGAACCATGGATCTCTCACTTTTTACTTATGGAAATAGTTTCATTTTTTAATTTTGTTTTTGGGCCATGCCTGGCTTTGCTCAAGCTTACTCCTGGCTCTGTACTCAGGGATCACTTCTGATGGGCCTGGGAACCATATAGGTTTCCCAGGTTGGCCACATGAAAGTCCTCTCTTTTATCCTAACCTCTCTATTATCACTTGGGCCTAATGGTAAAAAGCCAATTTTACTTAATCCACTATTGGTTAAGCTTTCTGCGACTTAGGCTTTCTAACAAACACCTTGCCCTCGCGTTCTGCCTCTCAGAAGGACTGTATTACAATGGCAGAAGGACATGGATGGGTCTGATGCTATTCACTCTGCCTTCTTTAACAAAATTGCTAGCTGCGATTGTTGAGAGGTTTCAACCACTTTGTGTGATTACTTTTTCCTGAGGCAATTCCATGAGATACTTTTGGAATTTGATACCTTGCTTCCACTTATTCCAGCCTGTGATTGATAGAGAAGATGGAATTCCATATCACGCCATCTTACTTGCCCTCCTTCACCTGATAACATGTGAGGTAAGACCAATTTAACATGTTCCTCAGGAAAGCCAGAAACATCAGGAGTACAGTTCAGGTGCAGGAGAAACCCTGGAAATTCACATGGATTTTTTTTTATAAGTATTTTATTATACCACCGTGAGATATACAATTACAAAGATGTTCATATTTGGGTTTTGGTCATACAGTGTTCCAGCACCCATCCCTCCACCAGTGCCCATCTCCCACCATCAATGTCCCCAGTTCCCTCCCCTCCCCCAGACCGCCTCCATGGCAGGTTCTTTATTTCTTTCCCCTTTCTCTCTCTTTCTCTTTTCCTTCCCTTCCAGATTGCGGATTACAGAACATACATTAAAGGGTTGTCATGTGTATCTTTTTGCCTGTACTTAATGCTCAGTTCTAGGTTGGTATTAGTACTTTCGACAATTGTTAGCACACTGTTCCATTTTATGTCTTACCTAGCCTCTGACCTCCCACATGTTTGTGATAATTTTCACCTTTGACAAGACCTCCTCATCCATGTTTCCTTGGATATTGGTATCATAATATATACATATATTTTTATGTCATGCAAATAAATGCAGTCATTGTATATCTGTCTCTCTCCTGGCTAATTTCACTCAACATGATCTTCTCCATGTCCATTCATTTATAGGCAAATTTCATAACTTCATTTTTCCTAACAGCTGCATAGTATTCCATTGTGTAGATGTACCAGAGCTTCTTTATCCAGTCATCGATTCTCGGGTATTCTGGTTGTTTCCAGATTCTGGCTATTGTGAATAATTCTGCTATAAACATAAAAGTAGGGATGGTGTTTCCACTGTGTATTTTTGGCTTCCCAGAGTAGATTCCCAGGAGTGGTATGTCTGGGTCAAATGGGAGTACAATTTCTAGTCTTTGGAGGAATGTCCATATTGTTTTCCAGAAAGGCTGTACCAGCCGGCATTCCCACCAACAATGGATGAGTGTCCCCTTTTCCCCACATCACTTGGATATTTTTTTGTCCTCTTACTCTTGATTTGGAAGGAGCAACACAAATAGAAAGCCTCTGAGAACCATGCAGGAGACAGCTTTCCATTGTGTGGCTGGTGGTGAAGGAAACCCCTGTGTATGCAAGGTCATGTGCTTATTCCTCAGAATTTACATTACCAGGGAGTGGAGCATAACCCAAACTATCTCCACTAGCTCCAAATGAATAACGAAGGGAAGTATACCATTAGCCCCCTCATTATAAGGCATGTCTATATTGGGAAAGGGTCCACTGGGCAGAGGACTGCACCGCGGATTCTTCCCCAGAAACAACATGGAGGGAAGGGCAAAATCTCAAGGAAGAGAGAAGAGCCAAAAAAAAGCACAGAGAATGTGAAGCCTAAACTTTGGATTGAGGAGTGCTACAGGCATGTCTGAGAAAGGACAGATGGGGCCAAAGTAGGTACTGAGTGATGGGAAAGCAAGTACAGGCCATTTGGGAACATGACTGCATGCTTATGGACTAACATGGGGACAGCTACATACAGTGGCTTGTTTGATAACCACTGGGCATAGAGTTCGAGTGTGTTGGCTGGCTTACCTAAAATAATCTGAGTAGCATATGCTTCTAGAAGGCCTATTGGGGTTCCATGAGGCACCCTTAATGAATTTGCTCCCACAGGCCTGGCTGATGCAGCCAACAGATCTGTGCTACTCTGGGATGTGGCCTAAACCGGATTACAGCCTTTACTTCCATTTCCCTTGTATTTAAGCCAGTCAATGACTTGCCCATTTCCACAACTAGTTGAAGGACTTTTAAGAGTAAAATATATTTATTGTTCTTCCCATATAGACTGTACCTCAGGGCTTTGTACCACGTAGAAAATACTTAGCACATGTATTTTGATTAATTACATTGGCCAACATTCTGGCTTATTTTTCTATTGGTATTTGTTAACAGATTTGGGGTGTTTTTTTAACAGTGAATTCCCCTCCACCATCACATAATAAACAGAGAAATCCATCATAGAAGAGCCAAAATAACCTTAAACAGAGAGTCAAACACATTTAAGAAAGAACGGGCTAGAGGAACAAGAGCTGAATATCTCTTAGACCAGAACCAGACAGACGAACGTACTCTGAAAACTTCACTGCACTTTTCTTACACAAAGTACTTTCTGATTATTTCTCTACAGAGACTTTCCTATTTGGACACAGAGTTTCATTTATTAATCAGATATAATTGGGCGCCATTTCAAAAGGATGAACAAAGCTTGTTTGTTGTCCCATTCAAATGCTGGGTTGAGTCTGGGTCACTGTTTGTCAGTGTCTGTTTCCGGGCCCTGGAGTATTCGATTCTGGAGCAGGACAATTGGGGGCTACTTGGTCAATTTCCACTCCCAGGACCCTTTGAAAAGAGGCGCCCCAGGCTCGAGGGCTTACATTCCTAGTGGAATGTAAGGTTTGTTCCTTCACATCCCACTAGCTGGCTCCTTACTTTTGTGTCATTTCCTATGAAACAAGCTCATCTTCCTGTGACCTGTTACAAATTCGGCTCAGTACTCAGTTAAAAGAATTGAGGCTCTTTATTCCAAAACCTTCAGTGAGGGCAGTGCATGTGGTTCAGTGGTAAAGTACATGCCTTTGCTAACATGAGACCTAGGTTCAATTCCTGACATCACAAACCAAACAAACCTTAAATATCAGTGCCTTTCCTTTGTTTAAACTTCATTTATGAAAGTACTGAAAAGATTACCAAAAGAGAGAGCCCCAGAGAATACAATTATGAACAAAAGAGAACGGAAAAAAACATATTAGAAAAGAGAGCTCTGTGGACAGACATTCTGTTAAGAGCCTTGCAAATATTATTTCATGGAGACCTGACATAAGTAAATGAGCTTTCTTTACAGGGCAAATGATAGTCAACTTCCATGGCTGAAGTCATGAAGTTAAATTAGTGATGGGAATCTGATGAAAATTCATGTCTAATTCCATATGTAAAGTATTAAAAGAGATTAAACCACTTACACAGGAGTATATATTTAATTATATGCTAATTAACTAGTAATCTTAATAGATGACTGATCACTTGTAATAAAAAACTCCAAATGAAAAAATGAACTGAGGAATTATTAGCTAGTAATAAGAAAAAATTAAACAACTCAGAATATACGAAAAGTAAGGCACAAAGATTTAATGAATTCCTTTTTAATTCCTAAAGAACAAATTACTTCCAGCTACGCTACCTGTATCAAAACACAAAAGTTGGGCCTGATGTAATCTATTCTGTGTGACAAATTTGTTTTTAATAAAGGTTACTCCTGGGACACAAGAAAAAAGATCAATAAAAAATCATATTAATATTAGATGATGCAATCCATTTTGATATGTATCAAAAGAGGAACTATGATACTTTTAATTTATTTTGAGTAAAATGATAACTGCTACAACTTGATAAGCATACCTATTTTAATTCATGAACCAGAAATGGAATGATATTAAATATTCTTCTTTTAAAAATAATCTGGTGCAAGAATGTTACTACCATAACTTAATATTGCTTTGGATAAATTACAAAAGATACAAAGAACCTCCGGCTCTGGGCACATCTCTTTGACTCCACCATTCTCCCTGCATTAACAGAGACCTGGGCCCTATGAAAGCAGGATGAGAATGCTATTCGGGTCTCCCAAAGAGGAATCGAAAGATTTTGCTTGGAATATCACGCCTCACTCAAGTGAGAGAAGGAATCCGGAGTTCCGACCTCCGTCGCTGTTCCAGAGTCAGGGATGCTGTCTCGCTTTGCCAAGGCATCAAAAATCAGATGGGCTGGACATGAAATTCGATTTGGAGATGACCGCTGGACTAGAGCCATTATCGACTGGATCCCACGGGATGTCAAAAGATGACGTGGCCTGCCCACCTACAAGATGGTCAGACTTCTTCGCCAAGACCCTGAATGAACGATTTGAGGCTCTTTGTATTCCTGAAGCAAGCAGATGCCATTGGGCTACACTGGCACATGATAGGGTCAAATGGAAATGTTATTGATGCCCGCTTGAGAAAATCAACGAATAATGGATGTCAAGTGATCAAGTGATAAAGAACAATAATAATATTGGAAAAGAAGAGAAAATATTTGCAAAGATTTTGCAGTATACATGGAACTAAATTAGTGAGTTTAGAAAGAGAGAAAATTTAGATTCAAATTACAAAAACCAGTAGTATTACTAATAAGTGGCCAGAATCACATATGTAAAATAATACAAGGATATAAGATGTTTAGAAAGTATGCAATGATTTAAGAAGCTTAGCATAAGGCTTTCATATATTTAAAGTCTATATCTGGAATATTTGCTGATTTGCTTTTGGATGATACCTAGTGATGCTCAGGGATACCTCACAGTGGTGCTCAGGGGACCATATGTGGTGCCAGAGATTAATCCAGATTAGCTGAATGCAAGGCAAGGACTCTACCTGCTGTACCATCTCTATGCTTTTCTACCAAATCACTACTTTTTGTTAGAATTTGAAAAAATGATTCTATTTTTATTTGTATGTTTCTGAATCTCACTCTGTGGTGCCCAGGGCTCACTCCTAGGTCTGTGCTTAGGGTTCATTCCTGGTTGTGCTCAGGGACTCATATGCAGTGCCAGGGATTGAACTGTGTTGGCTACATGCAAGTCACACACCTCATCTGCTGTACTATCTCTCCAGCCCCAACGCTAATATTTATAAGGCAAACAAAATATCATGAACATGAAAGGATATTTTGACAAAGAACTTTAACTGGGGATGTGTAGTGCTATAAATTCTAAACATATCACAAAGCAAGACATAAGAAGCAGGACAGTATGGATGGAAAACCAGACATAAAGTAAAGGAGAATCAGAAACATTGTTATAAACTCTTTTTTTTTTTTGCTTTTTTGGGTCACACCTGGAGATGCTCAGGGCTTACTCTTGGCTCTGCATTCAGGAATTACTCCTGATGGTGCTCGGGGACCATATGGGATGCCGGGATTGAACCCAGGTTGGCTGCACGCAAGGCAAACACCCTACCCACTGGACTATCACTCCGGCCCTGGTATAAACTCTTAATATATGACAATTTAATGTACAATAAGATATGATAACAATTGAGTGAAAGATAAACTATTTAATGAGGCTAGCCATTAAAATATTTTTAACCATGTATAAAATATGTTCAAATGAAGAGTTATGTAAGTTTTTTTTTTTTTTTTTTTTAAAATTTTTTTTTATTTTTATAATTACAAAGATATACAATTAAAAAGTTCATATTTGGGTTTTGGTCATACAGTGTTCCAGCACCCATCCCGCCAACAGTGCCCATCTCCCACCACCAACTCCCTGGTTCCCTCCCCCTCCCCAGCCCTCCTCCATGGCAGGTTCTTTATTTCTTTCCATTTCTCTCTCTTTCTCTTTTCCTTCCCTCCAGACTATGGATTACAGAACATACATTAAAGGGTTGTCATGTGTATCTTTTGCCTCTAGGTTCAGTTCTAGGTTGGCATTAGTACCCTCGACAATTGTTAGCACACTGTTCCATTTTCTGTCTTACCTAGCCTCTGACTCCCACACGTTTGTGATAATTTCCACCTTTGACAAGACCTCCTGATATATGTTTCACTTGACCTTGGATATTGGTATCATAATATTGTACATATATATTTATGTTATGCAGATAAATGCAGTCATTCTGTATCTGTCTCTCTCCTTCTGGCTAATTTCGCTCAAGACTTATGTAAGTTTTTAAATCTATAGAACAACCAAAAAAGAGCCAATATTGCATTAGGTTTTGGAAACTATGAGTAAAAACCTAAGACCTTTCAGTGGTTTAGAGTAATAGACTAAATTAAATGAAAAAGATCAGATATTAAATAGGATAATTGCATTTTAATCATAAAGTCAAGAAAAAAAAAGGAATGCACTGATGAAGGGTTTGCATCAACACCATTCAATCAATAACAGAAACATTTGGTTAAATCAACAAGAACATGCTTACTTCTAGAAAGAAGTCATATGCATGAAGATATACAATAAAGTATTATTTCTAAGAGCATAAAATGAAAAGTTGATTTAATATATTAATGGGAGATATGAATAAATGAGTTCAGCCAATTGAAACCCTTATTATTTAAAGGGCCCTACAGTAGGCAAGACACTTGCCTTGCACTTATCTAACCAGGGTTGATTCCCAGAACCATATATTGTCCTTTGAGCCCACTGAGGTTCTCTGAGTGCTAAGTCAGAAGTCAGCCCTGAATACCACTGGGTGTGGCAAAATCAGTTATCACTTAAAAAAGGTAATCACAGAGGCTAAGGGTGCAATGAACTTCAGTTTAATACACTGAACCACTTGATTCACTGAGCATCTCTGGGTATGACCTTGGAGACCTCTAGGCACTCTCTGGCACCAAGCAGCCTAACATTTTGTGTCCTCTCAGTAAACTGCAGGACAGCTTGCCTGGAAGTAAGAAAAATAGTTACAATGGGATCAGCACATGCTTAAGCATGAGGCCCAAGTTTCATCCTAAAGACCATATAGTCCCCGAAGCACCCCTAGGAGTGACACTGACCACAGAACTGGGTGTAGCCCCTTGAGTACCCCTTGGTATGGCAAAAAAATAAAACAAGAAAATAAAAGTAACACCTGGGCTCAATATGATCCTCCAACACTGCTTGAACCCAATGGCCCCCAGCACCACTGAGGAACCCTCTATTAAAAACATAAAAGTAACCACAAAGGACGTCTCCCATGATGAAAAATATATGTTGGTAAGTAAAAAGAGCAAACTACAAAACTGTGTGTATATTACCACATTATTACTACAATTATATAAAAACAAGGGCACATGTGCTCTAGATGGGAAAGGAATTCCTAAAAATGGAAAGTGTTGATGGAGGTGGTGGAGAGTTGAGTTGTGAGTGCAAATGCTATCAGAATGGAGGAGAGGGTGAAAGGAAAAGGCAGCCAGTAGTGGGCACCATGGTGAGCAGGAGAGTTCATCATCTGGAATGAACAAAAACATTCAGATGAAAAAATAAAACACAGAACACTTAATGACTTGGATTTTGTGAGCCCTCTTTGATAAGAACACAGAGCATGGAATCTAGAGTAACATTCCGCCCAGTCAGCCTCCATGGAGACCTTATACTTGAGGTATTCTAGGAGATCCCAAAATCCTATGGAGGAATTTGAAGACAGGCAATGACCTGGCAAGGGAAGAAGTCACATAATCAGATTACCAGGGTCAAATCATGTCTATTTAAACAACTATTATCTTCCAAAAGCTCCCAGTCTGTGACTTTTGTCCAAAATTTGTTTGATGTTATTGTAATGGTAACTTTTTACAAAAATAAAATTCATATACAAAAGAAGTTGTTAAAAGAACTTATGTTCTTTGTTAACAAAGAGCTGCTTGAGTTGGTTATGAGATTGTAGCTCAGAGAGTTTGAATTCTTTCTGAATAAAGCTACTTGGGGGAAATGCCAAGTTGCTATCTAGTGGTGAATTAAATAGTTGTGCATCCATCCATCAAATATTTATTGAGCGCCTACCGCATGCCAGGCCCTAAAGGAAGACAGAGGAGGAAAGAAATAAGACTCTTTCTTCTTTGAGTGTTCAGGCTAGTCCAAGATTCAGATGTGTGCAGTAATTGTGTGTGTCTTAACATGGGCTGTGAGCCCTTGATGCTATGGGAATATGACTAATTGCTCCAAATACTACAAAGATTGCTCTCAAAAGTCAACATCGGAACAACACGAAACAAATTTACCTGGCAGAGTAGAGAGCAGGGGGAACCCTAGGAATAGAAGTAACAGAAGCAAGTTTTCTCCTTCATAACAAGAGAAAGGAAAGTGGTCAGGCTGACTTTGAACCAGAGGGGTGCGCCGGGTGTCTGAAAGGTAGAGAGCATCAAGACCATGGAGGACTTGTCTAGGTTTTATCCTGTGGATCGGCTCTTTTTGAATATAGGATCAAAGAAATAAAAATCCTCACAAAATTCCTACTTCACTGGCCAGTTGTAGGGTGGAGCACATCTCCATAGCAGAGGGCTGGGTTTGGAGTCCCATCCATCCCCTTCAGACTGGTGAAAGCTCCTGTGGAAGACCCCACAGGAGCAATATGAAAAGCCACAGATGTCAACAACAGAAGCTACTCAAGGATTTTAGACTTAGAATGGCTCAATCAGATTGGCAGGGGTCAAACTATGCAAAATTTAGAAGATTGCTGTTATCCCTAATTGCAGTGTGTGGCAGTGACAGCAAAGCAGCAAAACACCCTGGATTTCTGATTTCAAGTTCTTTGTACTTGAGTTGTTAACACATTACGGCTTTCGGACTTCCCTGCTCCCACTGCTAGAACGATTGTTCTGATTTTTGAAAAGTGGAAAGGAAAGTTTTCTATTGGTGATAATGTTTCACTTTATATGAAGGAACCAACACTAATGTATAGATTGACATAACTTGATCAATCCTTTCTTTTAACTCAGTACAGAAAAAAATCTCTGGGCTGAGATCAGGTATTCCATGTGTTTTGTTTCAAACACTCTGGAAACAGGGCCTAGAACATAATTTTCTTTCTCTGCCTTTTTGGGAACCAGCAGGCACTACTCAAAATAGCTGGACATGTATTCACCAGGGGCAGGCAGACACTTAGGAATTTACACATTTGTTTTCTTTAAAAGCTCAAACTCTCCATCTGCCACCTCCATTCTGGGTGACTGTGCGTCTGGTGTACTGATTTTGGAATGGACATCTTGATGTGCGATAATCATCTCTTAAGGACATTTACATGGCACATTTCTCTTTCACAGGATAAAATATGAAGATGTCTTTCAATAAAGCAGGTGCCGCTTCTTCTTGCCAAATCCTGCCTTGGGTATTAAAAGCAGCCCACCTAAGGACCGAGGCCCAGTAACTGCCAGCAGCTATGTCTGTGTGGGGGGTAGATAGAGCCAAAGAAAATATCTTGCTAGAGAGGTGATTAGGTGATATTAAATGTCAAGATCTCAATGAATGACTCTCTAAGGTTTCATAAAAGAGAAACACAGTCTTGTTTCTACTGCTGCTGTGTCAAACAAAAACATTTTTGTCTGTTCCTTTGCAGAGAAATGTAACTATTGGCTTCTGACTTTGGAAAACATTTGAAGGAAGAAATTAGAGGAGATATCAACCTTCAAAATTAGAAGTTCTTGGAGGCCTTTGGCTGGGAAAATTAGGACATTTTGTGGACCTAGAGGGCCTTAGCTTATTTCCTGTAGGCTGGCATTTATCTTGTTGGCATGGTGAAGGGTAGATCGAGGTTGATTATAGACACACTATTAGCATGAACACAGCAGAGATGAACAGCACCATAACTTCCAGATGAATTTGTGAAGAGTAGTGCCAATACCTCTGCTTGACTCTGCCCAGTGTAATCAGTGATATATAGGGGCCCACAGTGAGGTGGCCTTGAAATTTGTCTTAGAGAAGAGATTACCCTCTGAGAGTTGAAAGCGCCAAATAATCAATGATATTAGCTACCTGTAGAAATCATAGTAAAACACAAGATGCCTCCTGAAGGGCTAAGCACAAAGACTGGATCTGGCATTATTGGAAGTGAAAGAAACTGAGAGTTTATCAGAGGGTTTAACTGAAAAGAAACAGATGAGCGAAAGAGGGGTGGGATGGGGTGGGGAGCTGTGCAAGTTGTGAAGTGAGACTTTGGGAGAGTTGGCAGGGCATGGACTGGTCTAAGCTAGCAAGCACTGACTCCAGGGCGTATGGTGGTTAGACTATGCCCCCACCCCCAAAATCTATGCATACTCCTCCTTATCCACCTTATTTTTATTTCACAGATATTCACAGAGCATGACTCTGACAGACATGGGGCAGAGCTGCTACTGGCTCTCCCTATGCCCAGCCGCTCATGAGGTGCCCGGGAGGGATGGCAGGTTCTAGCCCTGGCCCGCCACCCCAGCAGTGCCTCACAACAAGCCAGAAGACCCCCCCCACTCCATGAGGACCTCCATTTTCCACATCCGGACTTCCTCCTCGTCAGAACTCCACCCAGCAGACCAGCCTATCACAGCCCGGCTCATGCGGCCGCTTGCGGCCCTGCGGTTCATCAATAAATGCTGGATTTTGAGATGACTACAAGAGTATGCTACCCGCACGGCAGAGCCTGGCAAGCTACCCATGTCGTATTTGATATGCCAGATACCAGTAACAATTATAGACCTCACTCCCATGACCTGATGGAATGGTTTGAGGCTCTTTATGTTCCTGTAGCAAGCAGGTGCCCTTGGGCTCTACCTGCATGAGACAGGACATATGGAGATGTTACTGGTGCCCGCTCGAGCAAATCGAAGATAAACGGGAAGACAGTGATGACTCTGACCGCACACTATCCTGGGCATGAAAACAAAGCATGAAATGAGCAGGAGAGAAAGATCCTTCTGTTCATGGAAATTGCATTACACTAAAAAGGAAACACAGACAAGGATGACTTCAGAGTGACAGCACAGCATTAAAAGGTGATGGGAGGAGGAAAGGCTTTCTGGATTGCCGCATCTAAGAGACGACCCTGCCCTTCTTTGCTGGAAATCACACACATGACAAGGCTACTATTACCAGCTAAAGGATGCTCCACAGAGCAGCCAGAGATTTCCTTTCTTGTAAGGGGGAAGTCATTTTCCACAGAGGCCTGAGTGTTTGAAGAAGTTTGGTAGCCTGACTCGGGAAGTGTTCAGTTGATGTCAGTCACAATTATTCTTGTGGTTAACATTATGAGAACCTTCCATCATGCTGATGGGTGTGTCCCCAGCAGTGACAATAGTAAAAGGACAATGTTTTTTGACTCAAGCTTGGCTCCTGCAGTGTTCAATTAGAGCTCTCAATTTAGGATATTCATCCATATTAAAATCTAATCTTGCTAGAAAATCATTTTAAAGGGAAATTCATTCCATTGAAACTAGAATATGTTTTCCAAGAAGTCGATACAATGAAGAATTTATCTGTTTTGTAGGTGAAGGAATAATCTTGTAGCTTAATTATAAGAAAATGAGCTAAATATATTAGAAAAATATGGTTTCTCCATCATTGCATTATCTCTCTAAATTCTTGGTGTTTTGTTTTCCCTTTATTAGAATTCATTATGTTATAGTCACCTGCTAATGAAGCCATAACTTAAGATTGGATATATTAGATTTTATCTTTATAACAATAATCATTTATTGAACACATTGTGTTTACTCAATTTTATGCATCCCTCATTTATATTTCAAACTAATACTATGAAGTTGGTATTTTTATTATTTTCACTTTATGGATGAGGAAATTGGGATGCAGAAACAAAGACAAAGACACAAAGGCCAAGAGGGATTCAGAAGAAGGTCGGTTTCACTTCAGTGCCCAAATATATTGCCACCACTCTAAGGAGGGTCCTCTTTTGGGTCTGGGAGCACCATATGAAACTTAAGAACAAATTAACAAGGACCAGAGATATAGTAAAGAGGTCAAGGCACTTATCCCGAACCCCACCAACCCTATTTCAGTTCCTTGTTTTGAATCCCTGGCACCACATTGTGGTTCCTTGAACACCACCAGGGATCACTTCTGAGCATAGAGTCAGGAATAGTCCCTGAGTAACACCAAGTATGGCTCCAAACCCCCAAAGTAAAAACAAACAATAAAAGTGAGGATAAAGAAATCATTAAAAGATTTTCTGCATGAAGAATGCACCAATGCAATAATCATGACTTACAGAAGTTAATTAAACGGAAAATAAAATGTTGGGATTTTTTGGTTATGTTTTAAATACTTATTTGTATTTAATTTTATTTACTTTTTATGGAGTCTCTGTGAATTATGAAATATGAAGTTATTCATGGTTGAGTTTGAGGTAAACAAAGTCTTTTTTATGGCTTTGAAAAAAAGGTACCATTCCTTTTCTTCCTCCACCCCATTCCCACATTAGCAAATTTCATCCCCACATAGGATGCAAAGCACTATTTAAGGTATTGAGTTATTTAAAATAAATTAATAAATTAAAGTCTCTGGTCTCAAGAATTTTACACTTTGATGCACCACAAAAGCCACAAACTCGAGAGCTCTATTAATTAGAAATAGACATGGAGCCATAAAAAAGCATATATATGTTGTAGAGATGAGCTGTGTGGACAGAGCACACAGATCTATACAGGTTTCCTGGAGGGGCAGTTTTAAGCTGGGTCCTGAAGTATTGGGATGATGAAGGGTGGGGAAAAGCATCATGGGAAAGAGAGCACGATCAAATGACTTTCTATGATTATCATGCATAATAACATTCTTGGTTAAAATACCAATATACAGACTACACCTTTGACTCCCCAAAGCACATGTAGAAGCTCCTATCGCAGGATCTATAGTACTAGCAGCGAGCATCCAGCGCAAAACCATGGAAAGAGTGTGGAATATGGGGTGTGGAGGGCACAAGTGAGTGCCTAGAAGGGAATGAAGCTGGAGATGTGTAGAGGCCACACTAAGCAAAGTCTTGCAGGAAAGACAAATTAATGTGGGTTAGGCTCTATGTCAGGGCTTTCCTTTTGAGACTTACCAAGTCTAGAGAGAAGAAGAGAGAGCTTAGAACTGGTATGTTGGGAATTGTGTTTCATACTCAAAATCCTCATGCATTAGCAGGGAATAAGTTTGAAACAACTACTGAAAGCAATGGAGAAATCAGCAAGGAATTTAAGCAAGAAAGTGATATGGTTATATTGGCCTTTAGAAGTCCTTCGTAGAGATCATATGAACAGAGACTGGATGGGGAAGGAGAACTGAGAAGAAGCAGAAAGTAGGGATGATTGGAAGAGGAGATGGGAAGAGATTGGTGCATTAGGAGAACAGGTGAAGAGTTCTGATCAAGGGAAAAGGGAAGAGATGGATTCAAAAGGTAATGAGACTTAATGATAAACTCTAAATACCTGCAGGGCTAGCCCATGTGTAAAATAAGACTGGAGATGCAACAAAAGAGACAGAGAGAAAAAGAGAAACTGGGGTACTTCTATTAAGGCAGCATGGGGTGGGCAGGAGGGGGGGTACTTGGTGGTGAAATGGGCACTGGTGGGATGGGTGCTGGTATACTGTATTACCAAGAACCAATTATATCACCTTTGTAATTGTATGTTTCACTGTGGTATAAAAAAAAGGTAATGAGGATTTCTCCCTTTGTTTTCTGGGTCACTCTGGGATTCTCAGAGTTTACTCCTGGCTTTGTGCTCAGGGATCACTCCTGGTGCAGTCAGTGGACCATGTATGACACTGAGATCAAACTGGCATTGGTATGTTCAATTCTTGACCCCTTTACTATGTCTTTGGTTCCCGAAAAGATCATTAGGATTCAGAGCTATAATCCCTTCATAGGCAATTACTGTAGAGGTGAGGGAGAGGAGAGGAGTCTGGCTGGATCTCACAGTACTGGGTGCTACTAGGAGGGATGTTTATATAGAGAAGTGTAACTATGAGGACATTGGAAGAACAGAGTTATTTCATTTCCATTTCAAGGTATTATTGAAACTAGCAAATGTATATATTCTAATCTCAAATATTACTTGAACTGCTTAGCGATCTAAGGGAAATAAATATTTTCATAATGTTGTCACTCCATGCCAACAATGGGCAATCTGTTTATTTCTGTATCCCATGCGCCCATCAGAGACTGGATATTTGGATTCTTGGTGACTCCAAGTACTAAAGGTACACTGTTAGCCCTTCAAGGTAGTAAATCATGTCATACAATTTTAGGCTCTGGAAAAAGCTATTACTAATATCAATAAGGCAGTGGATTAAGTATGAGGGCAGAAAGAACGCACAGAAGTTCTGAGACCAATTTTAACTAGATTCCTGATTCTTTCTGAGGCAGGCAGGTGATAGGGAATGACCTCCATGGCAATGAAATCTCTGGGAAATAATAAGCAACTAGTCCTAAAGCTTTCAGGACTCATTTTGTGAGCACAGGAACTAAGGCCTGATAGACCTTTACATGGCACCAGTACCGACCAGAGAAGGCTGCAGCAGAAGAAGCTCTAAGAGGAACAAAGGTTAAGGGAATTTCAGTGAAGACCATCAACTAATCCCAACTCTATTCCCTTGGCAACCACCCTGCAATGGACTCTTACTTACATAGGAAGCCTTACGTGGAGCAGTTTGGGAGAAACCCTATAAAAGCCAACTTGAACAAAGGAAGGGCATGCATATCTGCCCGAGTCCTTGTGCTGCTTGTGCCCATGTGTCATGGCCAAGCACATGTGTGCCCGGCACACGTGTTACCTGCATCTTCCCTCTTAAGATGTGTATTTCATACTTAATGCTGGGATGTGTGATGGGGCTCTCTCTACCTTTCAGGAAGCCCACAGTCTCTCTTGAATGCATCTCTCTCTATCTCTCTCTTACTCTCTCTCTCACTCCCTCTCTCTCTCGCTCTCTCTCTCTTTTTCTCCCAAGTAAAATCTGTTTTTACTTAACTGCCTATCTCCTCCTGAAGTTCTTCTTTGAGAAAGGCAAGGACCCAATAAGTCTGGGTAAGGCCAAGTACTGGCTTTCCTTTCCTGCAAAGAGCAAATCCTTGCTCCAGCCTGAGTTTACAGCTCCCCAGGAAATTGGATGGTGGGGATTAACTCCCATGGTATGCACAACAAGTTGACATCAGGTGTGGCTTGAAAGCTACCTAGTGGGGATGACAGGATAACAGTCAGTTCCATGCCGGGACTCATGGCAGACTTTGTCTCTCTTCCCTCTGCTTCATATAAATTACCCTGGGGGCTCACTGGCATCATTTTGGAAGAGCTCTGTTATCTCATTTGATTCACGTTTAATTATTTTGGGGGTGGCTCACTCGTGGCATTACACAGTTATCTAACTGGGCAGGCTGCTTAATGTACCAGTGGACGATGTGGTGCTGCTCAGCTCCAGTGATGCTGGTGGCCCCAGGACAGCCCTGGGGAGGACGTGCAGTGCCAGGATGGAAATCAGATGCTGATCCCTGAGCTATCACCCGCCTCCCTCATTTCATTCAGTTTTATAACTACAAACACAAGTCTTTTTCCCCACCCCTACTTCTCAACTTCAGAAAACTGTATAAATACAAATGCCACCAGAAATTTCTAAAGAAACGATTTCACTTCACTTTGTTAATCCAAAGTTACATAAAGTAGCTAAGACCTCACTCACGCAAAGACACACTCAGGAGTTCTACCATTGAGTTATATTTCCAGGCCCTTCCTCCCCCAAAAATATGGCATTAAGAGAATCCAGGGGATGGAAAGATGCACAGGGGCTAAGCACTCACGTTTTACGTGGCTGCTGCAAGTTCCATCCCCAGTACCATATATGATCCCCAGCAATGTCAAGAGCAATCCTTGTACACAGAGCCGGGAATAAGCCCTGGATACCAGCAAGTATGGCCCCGAGCAAATAAAAACACACACATGGGAATTGGAACACTGTAAGACTGAAACCTAATCATGAACAATTTTGTAACAGTCTATTGGCCTATTATTGATTCAATAGAAAATGAAAAAAAACGCATTTTAAATTTTTTTTGAAAAGAAAAAAAATAAAACAAAATTCACACATCCACACAGATCAAGAACCCAAATAAACAATAACTGGAGACCTGAGAAGACTTCTTTAGGATAAGACTATTCCTTTAGCTATGACACACTCACCTGAGAGGCTATGTTGGGAATCTCTGGCCATATGTAATGGTGTGGAGTGGGGTCACAGCCAGAAACAGCAGTTTCATAGTGACCTGTTTATGAGTCCTATGGGAGGCTTAGATAAAAAAACCCAACAGATATACAGGAAACACTAATTACCCCAGATTCTGGGCTAATAGCTTTCATATGCATCATCTTTCAAAGTTCCATAGCAACACACAAATCTGTTCACATATATAAAACTTATGAAAATGCAGTATTAAAAAATATGGCACAGTCAACAGCCTTGGACACAACGTAAGACTTGGGAGTTGCTTATAGAAAAGAAATTGTTAAATCCTGATATCTGCTTTTTTGCACTTTTCCCCTTCCATCTGGCTGAGTGATTTTTAAAACTAGACTGTGCATAAGAACTCAAGGTCATACATATAAAACCATATTTTCTCTACTTAATCAGGGATTTCAGGGACTTTAAGGACAATTATGACTGTGATTTTTCACAGCGCTCTTGTTTCGGAACCTGACCTTCACTAGTGCTGCGACGTTCCTGCATCTGCACCTTGCAATAGAGGAGATAATCTCCATGTTAAAGGAGAATCGGAAACTCTGAGACTTACAATGTTCCACTGTTTCCACCCATGGACCTAGACTCAATTAAACAAGTAAGATGCAACGAAGGGGCCTGCACATAGGATCATAGGTCGGGCATTTGCCTTGCATGTGGCCAACCCAGGTTCAATCCTGGCATTTCATATGCCCTTCCCTGCCCCAAGCACTGCTTAGAAGGATTTTTGAATGCAGAGCCAGGAGTAACCCCTGAGCTTTGCTGGGTGTGACCCTAAAAAAGGCAAAATAACAAACACAACAAAACAATGCAATAAAGTAGAGTCTAGAAATGAATCAAAGACTCACGGACCAGAAGGCTGGGAAAGCTTCACTCTCAGGGCTCTCCTTGGTGTACATGTTTTGTTCTTAATTTTTTTCATAACTTTGTAGTCTTTATCCTGACAAAAGGACCCCACTGCAAATTTGAAGCCTTATGGGTTATGCGGCAAATTTTGCTTCTCAAAATCTTAAATTTGGCCCTGTTCTTCTGGGCACTCAGGGCAACAAAATATTTATTCTGCATTGACAGGTGACATCACAGAGAGCACAGAATATCAGGAGGGTCGACCCAGCTTTGAACCCTCATCCCACACCAAAAAAGAAAAGGAAAAATCAAACTTCAGAAACATCAAACCGTATAATTTTGAGTCTAATGCTGGAGCTGGAGCTAACAGTCACAGCAAATCAGGCACTGATGTCAGGAAATAATCGTAGGCCCTGCCGTGTTAGTTAGGAGTCACTAACATTGTTGACACATGGACAATAGAGCAGCAATTTGTGTTCAGGTAAGTGTAAGCCACTGGTGGTACATGCTGGCTTCCACATGGTCATATTATTGCACAGTTAATTCACCATTGATTCACTCAACAGATGTTTATCAAGTTCTTCTCTTGCGAACATCCCTGAGCTAGATTTGAGGGCAAATATACAAAGGATAAAGGTTACATCCATAAGGAAAAATGTTCTAAGTTCTGAGAAGATACAGGCCCACATAGCCTGAAAACAGACACTGACGGACGAAACAGCACATAGTTATGGGGTCATATTCAGACAAGCTCTTGGGAACTGGAGAAGGTGGAGCACTGGCCACAAATCAGGAAAAATAAGGAGCCCTTGGAGGCCACAAATCAGGAAAAATGAGGACGCTTGGAGTCCTCCTCTCCCTCTCCCCCAAACTTCCACACATGCTTACTGAGCACCATGATTTGCCTATTGCAGTGGCTTTGGGTATAATCCCAGTGCTGTGTAAATATTACCAGTCACTTGGAGCACTTTCATTGACCCTTCCCGCAGCCCCATAACCCGAATCCATCACAGTCACTCTATTTCCCTTCCCTCACAAGTCCTAGGCAACCACCAATCTACTTCCTGTTTGTACAGGTTTGTCTGTTGTGGACAGACAGGCCAGGAATTGGGATTGAAGAGGATAGAATTCAGGTTCCCAAACTTTGGCCTAATAGAAAAGTATGAGGTGGCTTGTTGGAGAAATGGAGGCTTTCAAATGTGTTTGAGTATAACATCTTCCTAGATTTCCACTAGAACATACAAAGCAGTAAGAACGTATAAACCCTAGACCCAGAAACTTTATTGAAGATTTCCTTAAGCATTTATAAAAGATGATCATGGACAAGGTATGTGGACAAAGATGACAAAACACACACACACACACACACACACACACACACAGAGAGAGAGAGAGCTATAAGGTTTCTATGCACATAGAAAGTAGGATTTATAGCTGGGTCTGGCTGAGGAGGGGCGCTCTGAGCATTTCTGTATGCGGGGTTTGCCTTGTGTCCAGGAATGAGGGTAACGGTGAATCTGACCCCCCAGCTACTTAAAATAAGTTGCTTTTCAGCCTCCATGTCTTTAAATTTATTTGCATTAAGCTAGGTCAAGTGTTCTTCTTACAGATGTGGGTCTTCTGAGCCTCTCAGGCATCTGGCCTAAGGCCAGGAACAGTGGCTACAGATGCCAGTGTCTCCCGCATGCTCCCTACCATGCTGGGGGCCAGGGAATGTGAACTTAGACCATCATGGTGCCTCAATCATATGAAGCATGGTGTCAGTCAGCAGCATGACTTAACCTGGTCTTTCCTTCATCTGTCCTTGGGTTTTCCCAAAGACACCCCACTTAAGTGTGTAGCTTAGAACTGGGCATGGCATACGGGCATTCATGAACATCCCCTGGAGAGTGCTGTCTCTGTGGCATGAGGCCATACATGAATGTTCCCTGGAAAGGGCAGCCTCTGCATACATGAACACAGAATTGAAATCACAAGTGAACTATTAGAAACTTCAAGATGGGGCTCTAACGACAGTGAGTGAGACTTGAAAGCCACTTGCACAAAGTCACAGTTAAACACCAAGTCCTAATCAAGAGAGCTCATTCTAGAGAATCTGGTCACACGGCCCACTCACGTGGAGCATTCTGCAGGCTCTACCTACCACGGACTCCCTCAACCATTAAAACCTCCCGGAAAGCTATTTTTATGCCTAATACTATTCTCTAAACTCATGTCAGTGTTTTTGGGGGGGTATATGTATGGGGAGAGACATTTTACCTTCCACCATAAAGTCTTATGATCACAGGACTTGATTGGACCAGCACTATGAAGAATCTGTGATATGACAGTGTTTTTGATTGTGGGATTTTGCTGCATTAATGATTCCCGCTTTTGTCCTCTGACTCCAGGCTTTTTTCATTCATTTTTATCATCCACATTCATACCTCACACTTTCAACTCATAACAACTTTCATCTTGTCAGAGAGCTAGAAGCCTGACACTTTTATCACAAGGTATCTTCAAACCTATTTGTGATCAAATAGAATTGACTTTATTAAGGGCTCTGCAAACTCGATTGATCAGAGACAGCCAGTTTTTTGAACTTTACCTGCCAGGTAATAGAATTGTAATCTAGGACTTGAAATGACTTTTTTCTACCTTTACAAGTTTATGAACAGCAAAGCATACACTTTTGAGAAAGGTATATTTCTTTCAGCATGTGGTACAGCAGTGGAATCCAATTGCAATACATCTGGGGCTAGAGCTATAGAACAGCGGGTACAGTACTTGCCTTGCCTGTGGTTGACCTTAGTTTGACCTCTGGAACCTTATATGGGTCTCCAAACCCACCAAGAGTGATCCTTGAGTGCAGAGCCAGAAGTAAACCCTGAACATTGCCAGATTGGCCCCACCCAAATGGTAGGACATCCAGTAAGTACCATCACTGTTATCCTGCTTATTCCCATTGAAGATATTTCAATATCTCAGGCGAGAGTGATAAGAACCTAGATGTAGAAATTTCATATAGACTGCCCCTTGGTGATTTTTTTTGGGCCATGGGGATGTGGGAGGGCTCCCAAGCAGTAATAAGAGGGCGTGGGGGCACTCCTGACAACTTGGGTATCTGGACCGAATGGTTTAATGCTTGGGTTTGGTGATGCCGGGGGCTACCAGAGTCATCCTGACAGTTTTTGACACCAGTGGTGCTGGGACAGAAACTACAGTGCTGGATTCAGAACCTGGGTCCTGTGCATTAGCTTTCTCCCCAGTGCTTGTAAGGATTCAGGCAAAAGTTCCTTTTTCATTCATTAAAGTCTTTAAGTCTTTATGTGTGTCTTTTACATTTTAGATCGTCCCTAAGGTAATAAATACATCAGCAAAACTAATGAATACAAAACACTTCTCAATTGGAATTATCATTCAAGCCAGGATTTAATCCTCAATAATATTGAGAAGAATGACTTTTTCCAATTTGATAGTAATTAATTTTTTCTATAGCTAATTTAATTAGCCTACAAAAGCAGGAAAGGAGACAAAACAAATATACTTGTGATTGATCCTTTGTAAGAAACAAGAGTTTGTAAATGTGTGTGTTTACCATACCCTCCAGGGCTGACCCTGGTTTCTGAGAAGCGGGCCTGGATACTCTTCAATTCTACATTGCCTTTGAGCAATCTCCCTCTGGGGAAGTGTGGGTGAGTGGTTCACCACTGAAACCTATCCTTAAGTTTAAACTGACCCAGTGGCTGACATTTGCCATTCAAGTCAGTTCAATAACAAGTTTAATTAGCATTTATTGCTTAAAGAGCTAAAGGATACTTAGGACCATCAGAATCTGCAATTACACGCCCACAGGAGTCTGCTTCATTAGAATCCAAAGAGAAAAGGGAATCTAGAGCTTTGCCAAATACTCCAGAGATTAGATCTCAGATACCAGTGCAAAGGTTTAATTAATAGGCATATTCTGTCTCATTAGCGAGACGTGGGTGGGAAGAGAGAAAACTTGGGGTTGGTGAAGCTCATCCTTAATCCAAAGTACTGGAACCACTGACCAGGACTGGACCCAATGCCCCTGGGGAGAATATCAAACTCTGGCTCATCTTCCATAGACAGACCCGGTGGGCCCAAGAAATTTCTCAAGAAACATGCTCATTTGGTTAAGTTATGTGGCAACTCAGCATCACTAAGGGCAATGGGGGTAGGGTGCTCTGTAGATTGTTGATTCTCAGAAGCACCACTGAGTGTCTCAGGGCCACCTCAGAGCTATGCAGATGAGCAGGAAACCCTGAAAATCATTTATGGCTACTGCTGTCAGAGACTCCAGAGGGGGATCCTCTGCAAGACTTCGTGACAGGCAGAGCCTCTAGTCTGGGACTTCCTACTGGAGGCTTCCCTGAACATCAGAAGGGAGAGGAAGACTGATGCATTTTTTTATTATATCCTCACCGCCCTCACCAGGAAGAGCAATTTTAATTTACGATATGGATGTGGTCAGAAACCCAGATGGAAGCCCAGGGAGAGCTCAGTGGTAGAATGTCAATCTTGCATGTGGGAACAGTTTTATCCCTGGCACTGCCTCATATGCCCTATCTCTGGCACCACAACAAAGTATGTGTGAGCCCTGGTCATCATAGCAAACTATTAAAAAGGGTGGAGAAAGTAAGGGTAAAAACAAAATTTTAAAAGGGGAGGGGAAGGATCAGGGATGTGAGTTGAGTACATGCTCATAGGTTCGAGACCTGCAGTTTTATGCCTGGCAACATGTACCCATCTCTGCCGATCCCTCTCAGCTATGCTGGGCATGAACTTTGAGGTTCATGAGCTCTGTCAGCCAGCTGAGCTCTGTCAACCAGCTGAGTTATGTCAACAACAAAGTTAAACAAATAACTGGGGACCAACCCAACTCAGCATGAGAGATGTTGTATTTTAATCCACTTGGTAGATTCCCACTGGAGAATATAGCCTGAGAATGGGTGAGAAAGATCAATATTCCATCCCATTTCCTTTCTTTCTATACACATACTAACCAAGCAATCCCTTGCCTAAACTCCTTTTAGGGTTGGAGAATAAATACAGAACTTATTCCCCACCCCACCCCCGGCAAAAAAAAAAAGGTTGTACTCTTGTGCAGAGTGTGTTTTCAGTTTCTCGGAATACCTATCCTGTACCCACTTGGAGCTTCCAGGCCCTATCTACTATGTTTTGGATAATGGTTCCCTACTCCTGGTTGCCTGAGGAAGTTTTCGTTATCTTTGGATCAAATCCCTGAGATAGTTGCTATGTATGTATTTTTACAGGTTTATATGTATTTTTATCACAATGCCTCTGGATCTTTCATATATTCCCAAGCTATCATTGATAAAGTTCAGGGAATGATGTCTTTGATACCGGGGTCATGAAATGGCTATGAGCCCCAGTCCTGATAAGGAAGCTGACTATCCTTGCAGAGCCATCCTGATCATATCTTGGTCTTCCTGTGAATGCTCCTCACCCTGATCTTGGTGTCCCAGGTTTCTTCTGCTCTTATACTGCTCTTGACCTCAACTGTTGGTGATAATGCTTTTCCTCCATTTCCGTGGTATGAACATCACTGGCGCACTTTGCTGTCTGAGCTCAACTCTGTCCAGTATTTGACCTTATTATTTACTTCTGTCGGAGAACCCTGGGTTCCCCAACAAAATCCGGGAGCAGAATAGGAGATCTCAGTGGAACCTCCACTTGTTGGAAAATGCTGGGTTCCCAGACAAAATAAAGGAGCAGGGTACAGGGATCTCCTTCTGCCCCAGGAGATCCACAACCCGGCAGATAAAGACGTGAGAATCCAGCAATGTTTCAAAAGGCAAAACTCTCACACTTGTTCTAGTAACAATTCAGCAATAGGAAAATCCCAGACTTTAGGTTCCTAGCTGGGCCCTGGTCACATGCAACTTTAGAATCCTAGGCCAAGACAGCCACTACCATGTGCTAAGTCCCAACAGGGAAGAGAATGGAGAGGAAGAGAGCAGAGTCAGAAGATAAAGAGGCAGAAGAGAAAGAGAGAGAAGTGAGAGAGCAGGATATTGCTTTTCATATCTTTTCAGCCCTGACTGACCCACATCAAAAGAAAGCAGTTAAGGCCAATTGTCTTCAGGTTCTCTTCTCTCCCAGGACCTCATCTAGTCCCACTGAAATGTTAATATTGCCTCATCCAAGGCTGTAGTCCCTTGGTTTTCCAGCATGCCCTATGCAGATGGGGGAAGGGCATCTGAGATGAACTGTATCTCAGAATACAAAGGCATGCATTTGTAACATGGATATTCTACAGCCAGGAATATATTTCTCCAAGCCTTCACAAGATCCTTGTCTTTATTTCACAGTTTTTTTGGATATTAGCCTTTAGAATTATTAGAGGCCGTGCTTGCTTGCTTGTAGGCAAACAGCATTTCTCTCTGATCTAATTACTTACATAGCAGGTAAAGATACTGGTAAGATCGGTCTAGTCCCATGAGGGGATCCATGAGTAATGAGGAATTATTTATACCAGCTAACATAGAATACATGGTAAGAATACATGGTAAGATATTATGCCACATATTCACAAACTCAAACTGTTTTTCTACCCCTATCTACAAATTGGCCTACAGGAGGAAACTCCAGGCAAGATGCAGAGGCTCTGGGAAACAGTGTACTGCAACATACTTCCATAGCAACAGACACTCCAGAGTCTTATTCTGCTATAGCATATGTTTAGAATTCATTTTCCATGT
Organism: Cryptotis parvus; assembly: GCA_021461705.1. Classification (NCBI taxonomy): domain Eukaryota; kingdom Metazoa; phylum Chordata; class Mammalia; order Eulipotyphla; family Soricidae; genus Cryptotis; species Cryptotis parvus. Next base: position 137,419 of record JAJIBD010026348.1, read on the forward strand.
TGTTTTTTGTCTTTTTGTATGGTGGTAGAACCAGGCATTGTGCTCAAATCTTTTCACACGTACACAATGATTAATGGGAAGCATCAGCTTGAATGCTTTCACTCTACCTCTAGACTCATCCATTTGTATACTCCTCATTCACTAGTATCTCTGATTTGAATCTTTACCTCAACTGGAAATTTTAATTTAATCCTTGACTTGCATTATTGGCCCAGATTTTGTGATCTGTTTTCCCTTTAAGCCCACTCTGTCTTCTTGCCAAACATGGCATCTTTGGACAAGCAACCCCTCACTCCACAAAACCTGTTTTTGTCCCCAGGGACACATGGTCTGGCTAGGACTATGTTTTGCTTGATTTTAGTTAAACATGTGTGGCTTGGAAGAGGAACTTCAGTGTGGGAGAAGTATTTTGACAAGTCTGACAAAAGGCCTTATTATTCCCCTTTCTGCTCAGGTCTACTGTGCGTCCCCCATAAGACTCTGGTCTGTCATAAGAGAGAGTAACAGATCAGTTCAGGAACCCTTTCTTTCATCATCATAGTCTGTATTTGGGGGCAAAAACATACCTTTATTGTAGTGCACAATGAAGTTCTTAAATAGTGGTAACTAAATGAAGTACATTTGGAAAAATACACACCTGCAACTTATATAAAGATCTCAATGTCATTCAACAAAACTAAGAAAAAATAGAACCCCAACAAGAGACAAAACTAATTTTAACCCTGAAACTGATTATTGCTATTAATTTATTTGACAACTATTTATGGACCATCCTACATGTGCAAGGAAATCATTGGGCTATCAGAAAGAGTAAGAGAGGCCTGTTAGTGTCCCAGGTAAGATCACTAGATCACTAGACATCCCATTGTTCATCAATTTCCTCGAGCGGGCTCCAGTAATATTTCCATTTGACCCTATCATGTGCCAGTGTAGCCCAATGGCATCTGCTTGCTTCAGGAATACGAAGAGCCTCAAACCGTTCATTCAGGGTCTTGAAGAAGTCTGACCATCTTGTAGGTGGGCTGCCACGTGATCTTTTGATGTCCCGTAAGATAATTTTGACGTCCCAGGTAAGATAATTTCTGTTTTCAGTTAAATAATTAAATAGGTACATCCAAGACCCTAACAACACCTTGTCATTTATTCTCCATTGGTTACCAGCATTCTACTCACATGGTGTCATAATTTTGGAAAAAATCTTTATATTCAGTAAATGAAAAGATAATTATAATTCCCTAATGACTTTGTATTTTGCCTACAATTTGCTCCCAGCGTTTTCAACACATGTTCCTTAATTTTATTGTTTTCATCAGAAAGGAACAAGTGGTTGACTGACTTATGTCCAATGCTTCTCCGAAACTAACGTTTTTCTGTTTTTAGGATTTTCCATCACTTTTTTATTTTCTACAGTCTATTATGAGTTTATAAGACCTATATTGCTCATGACTGTTATCCTTCTAGGTTATTACTCATGTTTTACTAATCCAATAAAGGCAAAATACAACAAAATCCTCAAATAATTATACAAACACTGCTGTACAAATTATGTGGCTGGCTGACATTTGGTGTTTCAAAGACAACTTGGAGAAGTCAGTGTTTAATATAGGAAAGTGAAGGTTATTTGAAAATTGAATATATGAAGAACCCCGGTTGACTTGGGTTTCAAGTGCATCTTGTTTGACCCTCACAGATTTCATAACTGACATAATTTTGGCAAAAAGTAGATTTCCAGCTGTTTCAAGTCACAGATGTAGTCTTTTCTGGGTTGTTCTAAAAATAAGTTACAGGATGTTTCCTTAAGTTTTAAATCAGAATGCTCTTGATAGGCTTTTGCTTTGGAATATTTTGGTGCAGGACTGTTTGTGAGAGTGAATGGGCGTCAAACTGACTCTGGGAGATGATGTCTGAAGCAGAAAGTCATGCAGCCTTGCAATACTTCCCTTCCATTTATGATTTCACAACATGTGCCCAGTCCTGAAAGTTCATGAAGAACAGAATGTGCCTGGATGTTTTAAGTGTGTGGGGGAAGGAAGAAAGAATTTCCTCACATTCAAGGAGTTCCATTTTGGAGGATGTGTGCATGGGAAGGTGGAGAGAGGCAGAAAGCTCAGGCATAAGGTTATAAATTAAGAAGGAAATTTCAACTATCAATGTGGTGTCTATAAACATGATCTATGAGGTCTTCCGAGGCAGAGACTGGCTCTTAGTCATTCGATTTCTCTTGCTTCAGGGGCCCGTTAGCATGAATTAAATACTTAGCCCAGGGTAACGATGGGCATTTTGAGACAGTGAAGGACTCTGGGAAGGAAGATGAACAAAATCATCTCTAGAAGAATGCTAGGAGAGCATGCAGAACAGATTTGTGAGAGATGGTTTGGAATAATGCAAGGAATGGAAGCTTGGCCAGTGGACATGAATGGACTCAGATACTGGAAAAATGAGGTACTTGTCATCTCTGCACTTCAGGTATGTCTAATCTGTCTAATAGAGATAATATCAGCACCTGCCTGACACCCAGGTTACAGTATAAGACCCAACAACTCATGTCAGCTGCCAGGCAGTAAGTCAGAGGGAACAAAGCCAACAATAAAAGCCACGGAAGTATGATAAAAAGTTCATTGGCAAATGGCCAATATACATGCAAGAATGTGAGAGAGTCAATGTTTGGGCATATCAAGAGAAGATAGATTAGATCAGCAATAATGGTTTTGTCTATAACAATGGCAAAAATAAGAGACTCTGATGTGATACAGGCAGAAGAAAAACAAGCACAGATGTGCCCACTGGAGTGTGGGAGGCTGGGAACTATTTATGAAGCAATTTGGAATTATATATTATTGTTGGAGAGGATTCATACTTGGACTCATTCATGCCATCTTTGATTATAATATCTAGTGTGTGTATATATATATACACATCTACATATACACACATACAGTTGTAGTGTTTATTATGTAATAGTAACACAATAACACAAAAATTGAGAACAACCTATGTGTTCACCATTAGGGGAATGTTAAAAAAGTCCTGAATCTTTCATTCCATAAAAGTACTGATCAGTCACTGAAAGTAATGAGGTAGTGTTCAAATATATTAAGTCAAATAAGAAAGTTGTGGGGATTTTCTTATAACAAGTACGGCACCATTTTATTTCTTTAAGAAATATATTTGGGCAATCAATATATCTTCATAGAAATTTAAGGAAAAGTTGGGAAGGACAGCTACCATTGGTTAAGGATATATGCCTCCTCTGGATTTAGAAGGTTAGAATCTGCAAAGGGAAAGATGTTCATTTCTTTCTTTAAATAGAAAGAGGTAGGATTGCAAATGCTTCTTTGTCCATCCACCCCACCCCAGGCATTAAATAAATAGTAACTAAGAAAGAAAGATGGAAGGAAGGTGGAAGGGAGGAAGGAAGGAAGGAAGAAAGGAAGGGAGGAAGGAAGGGAAGAAAGGAAGGAAGGAAGGAGGGAAGGAAGGAAGGAAGAAAGGAAGGAAGGAAGGATTGAGTTTGAGCTAAAATGGACCAGCCTTCTTGGCAACAGTTAATGATTAGGTGCACAGTTCACGCTAGGTTGAAATATTGACTACTGTTCAACCAGAAAATAATCATTATAATGTTTATTGTCCTATTTGCTTTTAAACAAATGGCCAGAACCTGTGCAGCACTTGTTGTGTCTGAGACTCTGGGAGCAAGGGAAGGACAAAGCCCTGGACAGCTTGTCCTGTGCTTCTCTGGGGAAGTTCATGGAGGATTTCACCATAGGGCGGATGTGGACCACTCAGGGTCCAGTGAGCAGCTGAGGGAAAACTCAGTTGTGAAACTGTCTTTAGAGTTGAAAGAGGAGAAGAAGCCAAATACTACCCAGGTCTGCCAAAGCTAAGACACTGCAAATACAATTTGTATAAAATTACACAAATTCAAGAGAGGCCAAATGCTTTTCCTCTTTGGTGTTAGTAAAAGAAATTCTACCTTACAAGATAATGGTAGATCAAGTGATTTTACAACCCACCTCATCCCACTACTGTTTTTCAACCAGGCCTGGGTCTCTAACTTCAAGTATGCTAACTATGAAATGATATGGTTTAATAACTTTAGTCTTTTTTTAAAAAGAGATTTCACAAGATGTCCAAGATTCCAAGAGGCTAAGTGTTAATGGACTTCCAAATAACCTTTAACATCTGAGTCTATTAATTCTCTCCACCCCCATACCTTTCCATTAGGTTTATTTGGACTCAAAATGTTGGCCACAGTTTAGCCACTCAAGAAAATGCATTATTTAACTTTAGAAGTACGTAAGAAGTGGTGCTGAAAATCCCCAGAGATAGAGCAAGCGGGAAGGACCTTGGGATGTGAATTAGGGCTAGGGGTCAAGGAAGAAGTGCTTATAGGGAAATCTTGGGGGACAGGACAAAAGAAAATCTCATCTTGGAAAAAGCCTCTTCTTCTGCAGGGCAAGAACAGAGACAGCCAGGTGAGAAGACTAATGCCATGCCAGGCTGTGGCCGAGATTCCTGGTGAGCAAGGCCTGATTACACTGAAAGAGCAGAGACAGAACTGCAGGTCTGGGACCATCCAAGAATCTCTGCAGAGGACAGGAGTTAGTTATTCTTAATGACTTGAAGGATATTCCTGATCCTTTGTGACTTTATTCATTTTAAAGCATTTATAGCATTTGTTCTGAGCTCTGTATTTAATGCTGATTTGAGACATTTTAGGAGCCTCGACAGATTGCAGCAAAACTCTGCAATCATCGGTTCCTGGACGTTCAGGTTGCTTCTAATTTTTCATGATTGCCACCATCCGTGTGGTGAACCTCCTTGGGCATTACACTCCTCCTGTATCGAGGACAATTTCCTAAGAATAGATTCTAAGAAGTGGAACAACTGGGTCAAAGGATATGAACATTTTTATGTGTCTTAGTACATAGTGGAAAGCATTTGGAAAGCCAAATTGCTTTCCAAAGGGTTGGTTGAACTCAATCACTTTTATTTCAAACAAGATTTTATGGGTGATTATGTAGGGATTTTAATGAAATGTTTGGCTAAGAAATGACAATACAAAAACCGGACATTTATTTGGTGCTAATCACAGCCTTTCTATCCTGTCTAACACACCCCTGAGAGGCAAATATTATTTTTCCCAGTTGATGGAGAGGAGATAGACTCAGAGAGATGAAGCAGGACCCCAAGGCCACATGATTGGTGGCAGATCGAGCTGCATTTGCACACAGGACTGATACCACCAGAAGGGCAGAGCTCTAAGCTTCCACCTAAGTCGTGCTGCCTCTGGCAGGGTGAAGAGCATAACAGAATAATGAACCTGAGCTACATTCTGAGTCTCACAGTACTATGAAGTCATAGTTGATTGTTTACAGAAACATGACATTACTGGTGAGAAAGAGAGAAGAAACTACAGGCTGTGAAATGAGTAATTCTCTCTGATCATATTTGCTTTATTTGCACCACCATTACCTTCAATCAGAACTGCATGATCTTACCTTATGCCACAAAATGGGCTGTGAACTATTGCTTTTTTTCTGTAACCTCTCCATAGTTCTGGACAGGGTCCCATGACTCATGTTCTCAAAACATGAGGTTTGAACAATTTGAAACTGGTATTGGTGCTCTTCTCAACAGGACCAAATAAACAGGTTGGTATGAAAAGTCTCCTAAGAAACTGGAAATTCTCATCTGTGTTATATCCCTAGGCATTTGTGTCATGATGGCATTATATAGCAGGGTCTATGTCTCCAAAGGTGGAATGAGAGCCAGACATTCTAGACAAGGGTAATTAAAGAGGAAAGGTCTAATGGGGTGCGCTTAAGGACTAAGAGGGCAGCTCATTTGTCTAATGGCTGGACATCTTGGTTTGGGATTCAACAGCTTGTGGTTCAAAGCTTGACTCTGTCATTTTCTGGTGATGTGATTTTGAACTTGATAACTCAAGTATCATTTTCCTCCTCTGTAAATGGGGCAAGAACAGTACAATCTCACAGGATTATTTGGAAAATGAGGAGGGATTACTATACTTAAGTATTTTGCTCACAAAGCCTAGTTAAGTTTTAGCTTTAATTCTATAGGTTTGAGTAGTAATTCAAAAGCAAATCTCTGAAGTCAAATATTAAGATCAGTTTCTCAGGGGTTGAGTAGGGTTTAGATGGAAACATAGGCAGGGAAAGAGTTGAACAGAATAAGATGGCAAATGGTGGGTAAGTAAGAAGAAGGACGGAGTGTTGGGTGAAAGACATGACTAGACTTGGGGAGCACAAAGTTTAGTTTTCAGGTGATCAGAGCAAATGGCATGGATGTACTGGCGTTGTTTAAAGGTAGAGTGTCAGAGAAAACATCATTCATAAGTTTCCCCTGCATAAATGCTCTGCTCTGCCCATTATACTGCCCTGCCCCAGATAAGTTCCCTGAGTCACTGTCCTTCTGTCCACTCAAATTGGCATAATTTGTCATTCCTGGAACGCCATTTCTCCTATTCCCCATCAACCCAAATATTATCTGCTCTATAAGACGCAGAGAACAACTCAGCTCTATTTTTCTCTCCTCTCTTCTCCTTTTCTCCTTCATTCTACCTTCCCTCAATACTAGAGCTGAGTTCTCCCTTATTTATATTCTTCTGAAAATTATTCTTTTCACAATTCACTTGACAATTAATCACATTCTGTCTTGTGATGCATTTACTGTTGTTGGTTTAAACAGATAAAAATATCTTCTATGCCTGTTTAACTCGTCACATGTGTCAAACATGACTTTCTGAAGGGGAGTGAAAAGGACAAGGCAGAGAAAGGAGAGTTCCTTTCAAAAGCAATAATACTAATTATATATGCAAGCTTTCAAACTCATTTTACATGTGTTCTCTCATTTTGTTCTTTACAACCAGGGGATTACATTACATTTTAGGCAATATTATTGATGAAAATTGCATACTATTTATTGATTAAGATATAATCCAGTGTTCCCCAGTTTTCCTTCTGTCATGAAATATCAGTGAACATCAGCTTTGACTAACAAAGTGACTGGTCTGATAAGAAAAGTTCTGCCTTAGTCTGGGTCCAGATGTAGATCAGTAGAAACCACCAGACTAACATAAACATGAGGTGGATTGGGGAAAGCCAAGAGAGGCCAAGGACTTGCCCAATCTCCTTTTTAGAAGGGACTGATGGTTGACTCTATTGCTTGAAAATGTTTGTTTTTTGTGGTAGTCATGAACACATTTTCCCCTTAGACCTGCTGCTTTTATTTATTTTTTTAAATATTTTATTATACCACCGTAAGATATACAATTACAAAGGCCATGAACACATTTTAATCTCATTAGTAAGCTGTACACATTTCATTTTACATGAAAGTTCAGGGTTCACTCATGCTCCTGCTGCTGTTACTGTCTCTATTGTAAGAAATTGCTCCAGCTATTGATAAGAAAGTCAAAGCCCTCAGTGATTAATAAACATTTTGATGTCTGTGGTAGGCAGGCTGCAAAAGACATCTCCTAACAAAAGAATCTGTAGAGAACATAGAGTTCACAACTGAAACGTATACACACATTTGCACAGATATTGTTTTTGGAAGGCACTACACACCAGCTTGGCTCATGACATGTTTGCAGGTGAGGACATTATCCAAGGAAGAATGAGTGACATTGAGGAAAGTCAATGCTTTAGGAACTCTACAGTAAAATCTGAAAATACTATATTCAACACCAGAGCAGAACCAAGACCTGGGTTTATTTCCATATTCTTGCAGGAAAATGGTTGCAAGATTCCATCATGAGTTATGAAATCGGCTCATCTAGTTGAGAAAGATTCTTTAAGAGAACAATAAGTGAGGGTAAGAACAGAACCTGTGTGACAGTAGGAAAGGGAAAAAAAAGCGGTTTAAAAGATCTTGGATGGTAAAGGATGGGATACATGGATGCCAGTGGCAAAATTGGCAAGTAAACTTTGTAGTTAAAAGCAATGCTGGGGCCGGGCGATAGCCCAGCGGGTAGGTAGGGCGTTTGCCTTGCTGCCGGCCGGCCCCGGCATCCCATGTGGTCCCCCGAGCACCGCCAGGAGTAGTTCCTGAGTGCAGAGCCAGGAGTAGCCCCTGAGCATTGCCGGGTGAGACCCAAAAAGCAAAAAAAAAAAAAAAAAAGGCACTGGTGGAGGGATGGTGCTGGAACACTGTATGACCAAAACCCAAACATGAACATTTTTGTAATTGTATATCTCACAGTGGTGTAATAAAATATTAAAAATATAAATAAAAATAAATAAATTAAAAAGATGAAATGCCAAAGCTGGTATAGAAATAATGTAGCATTTAATACATGAATTCATAGGATCATATGGTTTTTATTTTTTCTCTTATTGATATGATGTATTATGTTGATTGACTTGCGAATGTTGAACCATCCTTGCATACCCGGGATGAATCCTACTTGGTCATGATGTATAATCTTCTTGATGAGTCTTTGGATTCTGTTTGCTAGTATTTTGTTGAAGATCTTAGCATCCGTGTTCATCAGGGATATTGGTCTGTAGTTTTCTTTCTTTGTGTTGTCTCTCCCTGCTTTGGGTATCAGGGTGATATGTGCCTCGTAGAAGCTGTTTGGGAGTGTTTCTGTTTCTTCTATTTCCTGGAAGAGCTTGAACAGGACAGGCAGTAGGTCCTCCTTAAAGGTTTGGTAGAGTTCACTAGGGAATCCGTCTGGACCTGGGCTTTTGTGTTTGGGAAGTGTTTTAATTACTGTTTCTATTTCCTCAATGGTGATAGGCTTATTCAGGTATTGGAGGTCTTCTTGTTTCAGCCGTGGGAGGTTATAGGACTGCAGGAATTGATCCATTTCTTCTAGATTCTCATGTTTCACGGCATACAGGCTCTCAAAGTAATCTCTGATGATCTTTTGGATTTCTGTGGTTTCTGTTGTGATGTCACCCTTTTTATTTCTGATTCTGTTTATTTGGGTTCTCTCTTTCCCTGTCCTTACAAGTCTTGCCAATGGTTTGTCAATCTTGTTTATTTTTTCAAAAAACCAGCTCTTGGTTTCATTAATCTTTTGGATTGTTTTTTTTGGTTTCCAACTCATTGATTTCCTCTCTAAGTTTTATTATTTCCTTTTTTTCTGCCTGGGTTGGGCTCCTTTTGTTGGTCTTTCTCTAATGTCTTCAGCTGTGTAGTCAGGTTATTTATGTGGGCCCTCTCTTGTTTCCTGATGAATGCTTGCAGAGCTATAAATTTCCCTCTTAACACGGCTTTTGCCGTGTCCCACAAGTTCTTATAGTTGGTGTCTTCATTTTCATTTGTTTCCAGAAATCTTTGGATTTCCCTGTTTGATTTCTTCTATGACCCATTTGTTGTTCAGGAGTGAGCTGTTCAGTTTCCAGGTGTTTGGTTTGACTCCCTGTTTCTGTGTACGGTTAACTTCCATTTTCAGTGCATCATGGTCTGAAAAGATAGCTGACACAATTTCTATCTTTTTAATTTTATTGAGGTATGCTTTTGTGGCTTAGCATGTGGTCTATCTTGGAGAATGTTCCATGTGCACTAGAGAAAAATGTGTATTCAGCTTTTTGGCATGAAAAGCCCTGTATATATCTCAATAGACCCGGAGAAAGCATTTGACAAGATCCAGCACCCGTTCATGATTAAAACCCTCCAGAAAATGGGAATTGAAGGGACTTTCCTCAAGATAGTTACAGCCATCTACCAAAAGCCCACAGCGAGCATCATTCTCAATGGGGAAAAGTTGAAAGCCTTCCCCCTGAGATCAGGGACAAGACAAGGTTGCCCACTCTCACCTCTTTTATTCAATATAGTACTGGAAGTACTTGCCATAGCAATCAGAGAAGAAAAGGACATCAAGGGCATCCAGATAGGCAAGGGAAGAAGTCAAGCTATCATTATTTGCAGATGACATGATATTATACCTAGAGAACCCTAAACTCTCTACCAAAAAACTCCTAGAAACAATAGACGCATATAGTAGAGTGGCAGGATACAAAATCAACACCCAAAAGTCGGTGGCTTTCCTATATACAAATAACGAAAGAGAAGAAAGGGATATTAAGGAAACAATTCCATTCACAATTGTGCCACAGAAAATCAAATACCTAGGAATCAACTTACCCAAGTGTGTAAAGGACCTGTACAAAAGAAAACTACAAGACACTGCTCCCAAGAGATAAAAGAGGACACAAGGAAATGGAAACACATTCCCTGCTCATGGATGGGGGAGAATCAACATTGTCAAAATGGTAATACTCCCTAGAGCTCTATACAGATTCAATGCAGTCCCTATGAGGATACCCATGACATTCTTCAAAGAAATTGACCAAACAATCCTGAAATTTGTATGGAGCGATAAACCCCCAAGGATAGCTAAAGCAATCCTCGGGAAAAAGAAGATGGGAGGCATCACCTTACCCAACTTCAAACTGTACTACAAGGCAGTAGTAATTAAAACAGCATGGTATTGGAATAAAAACAGACCCGTGGACCTATGGAATAGAATTGAGTATCCTGACACCCAACCTCAAACACATGATCATTTAATCTTTGATAAAGGTGCAACGAGTCTAAAAATGGAGTAAGGAAAGCCTCTTCAATAAGTGGTGTTGGGAAAACTGGGCAGCGACATGTAAAAAAATGAATTTGGACCTGTGTCTAACACCATGCACAAAAATCAGATCAAAGTGGATTAAAGATCTCAATATCAGACTTGAATCCATAAAGTACATTGAAGAAAATATAGGAAAAACCCTCCATGACATTGAAGCTAAAGGCATCTTCAAAGATGGAAACATCTCTAACAAAGCAACTAGAAGAAAAGATAAATATATGGGACTACATGAAACTAAAAGCTTCTGCACCTCAAAAGAAACAGTGACTAAGATACAAAAAGCAGTCCACAGAATGGGAAAGAATATTCACCCAATACTCATCTGATAAGGGGTTAATATCCAGGATATATCAGGCACTGGTAGAACTTTACAAGAAGAAAACAAACAACCCCATCAAAAAATGGGGAGAAGAAATGAACAGAAACTTCAGCAAGGAAGAAATTCGAATGGCCAAAAAACATATGAAAAAAATGCTCATCATCACTAATCATCAGAGAGATGCAAATCAAAACAACAATGAGATACCACTTTACACCACAGAGACTGGCACATATTCAAAGAACAAGAACAACAAGTGCTGGCGTGGGTGTGGGGGAAAAGGGGACACTCATCCATTGTTGAGTGGGAATGCCGGCTGGTACAGCCTTTCTGGAAAAAACAATATGGACATTCCTCCAAAGACTAGAAATTGAACTCCCATTTGACCCAGCCATACCACTCCTGGGAATCTACTCTGGGAAACCAAAAATACGCAGCGGAAACACCATCCCTACTTTTATGTTCATAGCAGCATTATTCACAATAGCCAGAATCTGGAAGCAACCAGAGTGCCCGAAAATAGATGACTGGATAAAAAAGCTTTGGTACATCTACACAATGGAATACTATGCAGCTGTTAGGAAAAATGAAGTTATAAAATTTGCCTACAAATGGATGGACATGGAGAAGATTATGTTGAGCGGAAATTAGCCAGAAGGAGAGAGACAGATACAGAATGACTGCATTTATCTGCATAACATAAATATATAGGTACATATTATGATACCAATATCCAAGGTCAAGTGAAACATACATCAGGAGGTCCTGTCAAAGGTGGAAATTATCACAAGCGTGTGGGAGTCAGAGGCTAGGTAAGACAGAAAATGGAACAGTGTGCTAACAATTGTGGGGGTACTAATGCCAACCTAGAACTGAGCATTAAATAGAGGCAAAAAGGATACACATGACAACCCTTTAATGTATGTTTCTGTAATCCATAGTCTGGAGGGGAAGGAAAAGAAAGAGAGAGAAATGGAAAGAAATAAAGAACCTGCCATGGAGGAGGGCTGGGGGAGGGGGGGGGACCGGGGAGCGTTGGTGGTGGGAGATGGGCACTGGTGGCGGGATGGGTGCTGCAACACTGTATGACCAAAACCCAAATATGAACTTTTTAATTGTATATCTTTGTAATTGTAAAAATAAAAAAATTAAAAAAAAAAAAA